>JACJUY010007812.1:0-19082 GCA_014220935.1 Platorchestia sp. MABIK
TTGCTCTCACGAACGTTGCCAACTTTTGGTATGTCTAACTAGAACTTACACTTCCCGCTATATTACAATCTTGTAGCATTTTCTTTTATGAGCCTAACCTTGAAGAGAGTGTCGTTACCTGCGGATTGTTCACAGCATGTGAAGTAAGCTAGCAATTCTTCCCAATTCACATATATATTACTCAAGACATTTCCTTTCACAAGCCACAGTAATTTCATAAATGGGAAATGTGCTCGTTGTTCCTGGTCATTAGTTTTGCCAAGATTGAAGAATACTCATTCGATCTTCGATACTACGTATTACGTCACAGCATCTTTGTTCGTTCAACGCTCCATTTCGGAAAAAATGGTCAAATGGAATATTCCATCGCCACAAGTTCAAAAAATGGCCAATCCAATGGCCAAATTGGTATAAATGGCCAATTGAATTTTCTCTTGGCCACAGAGTTTTAAAAATGGCCAATTTTGAGTAAATTGGCCATGAAATGGCCAATCTGGCAACCCTGGACCACAGTGACTGAAATCTGCTACGCCATTCCGCTGATATGGATTGAGAGCGTACAGTTTAAAATTATCGTTTACTTTTCCTAAAAAATTAATTAATTTGATTTTCAACGTTAAGATGCTTATCAACAAATTAGCTTAATGTTTTAACTTTTGATTAGTAAAATTTGGTCTTTAACCGAAAAAAAAGTCGCGAGTGAGACGGTCGCACGCTTACCAGCACCCGGACTTACAAACGTCCTCTCAGTTGGAGACCCGTTCCAGAGGTACAACGCTCTCCCCACTGTACGACCGTTCAGAGATGCGGCGGTCACTCACCAGGATGTCATCCAGGTAGCAGAACACTCCTGGGAGGCCCTGTAATAGTCCTTCCATGGCACGCTGAAAGATCCCGGGGGCGGAAGCGATTCCGAAACTGAGACGGTTATAGGCAAATAAACCCTTGTGGGTGTTTATTACCGTGAATTCCTTGGAGTCTTCATCCAAGGGTAGTTGAGCGTATACCAGAGACATATCTAGCTTGGAGTATATAACTCCTCCTGCTAAATAAATCTTCCACCCTGGGTATAGGGTAGGTATCAAGCCTAGTGGCGCGATTAACCATCAATTTAAAGGCACCACAGATTCGAATGCTTTGATCAGCCTTGAGCGCGAGAACAATAGCCACTGCCCATCTAGAGTACTGTACAGGGGTGAGAATACCTTCCTGTACCAGTCTATATAGTTCTGCCTCCACCTTAGGTCTGAGTGAGTAAGGCACATTCCTGGCTTTGCAAAACTTAGGTACTACAGTGGGATAAATCTCAATTTTGAACTTCCTGCCCTTAAAGCAACCTAGACCTGGTTGAAAAAGGTTGGGAAATTTTTGTACTAGCCCTTCTGCCTGGGTAACCAACTTATGTACCCTATTAGCAACTATAGTGAATCCTAGGGAGTTAATAAGGTCCCTACCCGGCAAGGCTGGCCCCTCCCTGTCTACAACTACAATAGTTGCTAGCTGTGAAGCCCTACCAAAAGTTTCATGCTGGATGCCAGCCCTAATCTCCCCACAAACTACTAGTTCAGCTCCCCCATGAGTCCTAAGCTTAACATCAGAAGGTCTCAGCTCGGGTCTTGTCTTAGTTGGTATTGTAGAGTAGGTGGCCATTGAAAGGATAGACCTGGCAGCACCTGTATCTACCTCCATCTCTAATGGCACACCATTTAGTAACAATTTTATTCTGATTGGGGGTTTCATTTCCTCGGCTAATGAAAATATTTCCCCATCACAACCATGATAATGGACTGGGTAGTCTGCACTGGTTACATTGCTAGTTCCATTAGGGTTAGGGTGGTGTTCCCTCCTCCTTTTTTCATGCATAGCATGCACAAAATTATTTTTGTTGCCTTTAGCAGATTTCTGCCCTTTTAGTTTAAAACAACATTTTTTTAGATGACCTTTTTGGCCACAACCGTGACAATTACTGTCTTTATAGGGGCAATCTCTACGCCAGTGCAAACCACCACAGCCGCTGCATGCTGATTTGGGGCTAGCTTGTGCCTGAGTCTTGCCCTGAGGCTTGTAAGCAGTTTGCTGAACTCTATTCTGACCTACATTCAAAATAGAATTTGGTTGTCTCAACCCCACTGTTTCTCTCAGTGTGGTTTCTTTAGCAGTAGCTAGATCCATGGCCTTTTGCCATGTCAGGCCAGCTTCATTCAGCAAGCAATTTTGAATTTCAGTACTGGACACACCCAATATGAATCTGTCCAGCATAGTCTCTTCTAGCACTTCCTATTTGAAATTACAGGTATGTGGAAGGGCCTTCAAGCTAGCGACAAAATCAGCGATGCTTTCCCCTTGTTTCTGGTTCCGCTTATGGAACCGGAACTTTTCGAAGATTTGGTTGCGTGTGGGCTTAAAATGCCGTCTTAACGCTTCAACCATCTCAGCATAAGTAGCTTCTAAGGTACTTTTGGGAGACACAATGTCCTTGAGGAGTCTAGCAATTCTTGGACCCACCCAGGTAGCAAGAAATTATTCGGCCAATATTGGGTTGATAATTATTTATTGACCCGATATTGGAATCTTGGATTACAATAAAAGGCTAATGACAAGACAATATCAAAAAAAGAGATACTTATTTATGATATCAAGTTGTTATTGGGACAATGTAGTAAATAGTTTTATATCTAATATTAAACTAACAGTGTATATGTATATGTATGATATTCAAATAAGTGGAAACTATCTTATAATAATTAAAAATCTCGCAATTTGATAAAATTTGTTAAAATATAAATTATTATTGCCCAAACATTGGGTTGATATCAAACGCCAATAAACGGAGTAATTTGTATAAAATGTACAAATTAAGTTAATGAATGGTTATTTCAGTCATTAATGAGTGCAGATATATTTGACAGATATCAAGAAATGTGAATACGTTACAACAATATGTATTTTCAGAATTAGTGTAAACACAGGTTCACAGTTCATGTTTTTTCAGTCGTACAATGAGTTTCGAAGGTCTAGTTTTTTCAAAAAAATATGCTAAAAACGTTTGTCATATGTTACTATAGCAATAAATGTCTATATATTGAACAATTTCGCATACTTGACGGGATCAAACTGCATGTACAGGTTGCCCGACCACCTTGTATTTTTCTAAGGAACATTTTGTCGTGCTTTACCTTAGTTACCCCTCAAACCTTAATTCTAGTTTACTTATGTATGCTCAGTAACTTTGAAATATCCCCAATGAAAATTCTTAAGAGGAAAACGTTTACTTTCTCCTCTGCGCATGACCAATACCAAGTAGAGGAGGATAATAAGTAAAGCCGCCACTTCACGCCGCTAACGGAATACAAAGGCGAAGCAGCTGCATACGGTCTTACAACTTCGGTATCAAGTCCATAGTGACAATCAATAGCTGATATTGGAGAAGTAAATATATTACTATCGGGATAATTTTGTTATACCAATATCAACCTTACATCAATAATTGAGCATCAATCCAATGATATTATTGGGAACACCTCATTATCTAGTCAATATTGACACAATAATTAGTTGATATTGGGTTGATGATAATATTGTTATTGGGCCAATATTTTTTTCCAGTATCAACCGAATTTTCCATAAAAAGGTATTTCCCCAATGTTCATTTTGAATATCCAGTCAATATTGAGACTGTATATTGGCTCAATATTAGGTCAATAAATTTTGCTACCCGGGCACTAGAGAAATTAGTGAGGGGGCTTTCTCACTATCTCCTATTTTGTTAATTAAGAAGTAGCAGTGCAACCTAACCTCATGGTCAACAAACTCTTCCTCTAAAGGATTAAACTCTCCCACTGAACCTATCAAAGGCATAATTGAATTTTCTTAGGTGGTGCAACACCAGTGAGCAGAAACAATCAAAACAAAAATTCACTAGGCAACTTCTATGTTCCCTCACTAGTCACTACTACTTAGTCACTCCCAGTAGTTCTACCAACACCTCGTCGCCAATTTGTTATGTATCAAGACAAAGATAATATTATTACACCTCATCAATACACAAATAGCACATCAATAGACAAATGCAATGACACATCACATAAGGTAAATACTCTACTCACCTCTTAGATACCTTACAACTTAAATACTCAACTACCAGACATGTGGCCAGCAAGAGTAGAGTGGAGATAGGTGGGAATATATAGAAAAGAGTAGAGTAGAATTAAGTAATATCAGTTTAGAAATTAGAAGGTTAGATACTTAGCCACATTAGGTAATTTATATACACACTGAGCCAACATCTACTGTTGTTGGGCCTGAGACAAATAGGAGACTGGCTGCTATTGTTGCTGTCACGAGCGTTGCCAACTTTTGGTATGTATAACTAGAACTTACATTTCCCGCTATATTACACAGATAAATAAATAAAAATAGAAATAAACACGTATCGGGTAACTTTAGGTTAGATAAATGGATGATCACTCAACGAATGTTTGGTTTTTTACGTGAATGCTTTACAACAATTAAGAGATGACGAGTTAGGTAATGTTACAATTTAAGAATGAACAGAAAAAGGCCATTATCTCTAGTTAAAATGCTAGTTGTCAGTTTAGTACACACATATGTGCATATATACATGTAAATATATACACATATACATGCACATACATACCTACGCACACACACACACCCAACATGGAAACATACACAAATACATTTCTATGCACCGAGGCAATCACAAGACATACGCGTTCTACAAAAATGCTATGCGATGCTCTGAAATAAAGGATAATGAGCAAAGGAAATACGTGACAACTTTTTCAGTATGTGTTGCTGCTTACAATTTCTAATGATATATTGTAACGATGTGTAATTAAATATTGTATCGAAAAGATCATTGGTTGATAAGCGTCTTATTTATCATATGTGGGTGACTGCGCTATATATATATATATATTTATAAATGCCTGACAATAATGAAGTGAAATGAAGTATTATGTAGTGACACATTCACCCATCTACGCACGCATAGCGTGCACACAAACACATATACACAAGTAAGCGTGTGCGCAAATATTAGCGTAAACTAATCAGTTTAAACACGCATTCTAATCGAGGGACTCGGAGATAATACCTTTTATTACGGCATGAATTTTATGGAATTTCCGTACTAAAAACATAGGCACAAAACAGTCTACCTGAGTCAGAAACATGAAAACGATTGTTCTAAAACGGTTCTCATATACAAAATATTTCCAGAAATACGTGAGGCTTAGGTGCGGTTGTTATTATATACTCTAGAGCGTAAGTGATGATATGATAATATGCACTACACTAGCCTAACAAGAGCATTTTTATACGTAAATAAGAAAGAGAACATGAATGTCCTATAAGGGTTTCAAATTAGAAAAAAAATCACACTCTCTATGAAATTTTATTATTATTATTATAATTATTTTTATTATTAAATCAAGCAAAGCAACCCAACGGGACGGATCGTGGATCCATTGATTTCACAAAGGAAACTCCGCCAGCATCAACTCCACGAACAGTGAAATAAAAACAAAGAACAAAGAAAAAAACTAAAGGAAGAAAGCAGGAGAAGAAGAAGGAGACATCAGCCACGCAACAACCAGGAGTTGACAGCACCCTTGAAACCACCCGACGAACCCGAATCAAACAAAGCAGAGGGAATGGAGTTCCAGCGGGCAACGGAACAAGGGACAAAGCAGCGCCTATACTGCGAAGTCCTACACCTAACTTCCCTCAGCTCAAAATTATGAGCAGCAGCAGCAGCACGGGTTGCCCGAATCCGCTCGACCCGTGGGGGAAGCATATGGAACAACTAGTGCCTTCTATTGTTGAATAGCTTATAAAAAACGCTAAGTTGGGCAATTAACCTTCTGTGCGCCAGAGACGGCAGCACCAAACCCAGACATAGCGCTGATGCAGATCTTACAATGCGATCCAAGAGACGCAGGTGGCAATCAGCCGCAGAGCCCCAAACAGGCAAACAATACTCGAGCAGAGGAAGAAGCAAGGCACAGAAGCCTCTCCGCACCAACTGAGGGTCCTGATAAATTCCACCAAATACCCTCAGGATCCCCAGCCTTTTGGAGACCTGTGAGACTACCCTCCGCACGTGAGCCTCAAATGTGAGCCTCCCGTCAAACCGCACACCAAGGAAATCAAGTTCAGGGTAAACCTCAATAACTCCCCGACCTATGACTAGCTCACCGAACGGGGGCTCACTGGTCCTGGATCTACTCACTATGAGCGCCTTTGACTTACTAGGATTAAGTATCATATTTCACCTCAAGCCCCATTCGTTGATGCGTAACAAATCAGCATTCATGTCTTCCACCACCGCTGGACGCAACATGGGAACGGGCGCAACGGCGACCAATAACGAGTCATCAGCATAAGCAATAAAATTACTTCGCACAAGATCAAACATCTCACTGGTGTACAAAACAAACAAGAGAGGACCAAATACACTCCCCAGGGGCACACCTGAGACAACCTCACACCAGTCACCCGCCACTCCGTCAACCACCACTCTCTGCCTTCGTCCAGCCAAAAACTCTTCACATATCGATAACAACTTGCCACCAACCCCTGCGAGTGCCAACCTGTGCAAAACACCTACGTGGCTAACTCGATCGAAGGCCGCGCTGAAATCCAACTGTACAACCACAGCCTCACGACCCGCATCCAAAGCAGTCCGCATCCAAAGCAGTGTTAACATGGCGCAAAATGTCTGCAATTGCTGAACACACATAGGTACCACATTTTACCTGTACAAGACATTTAAGCTTTGGATTGCTTTACAATAATAAAATGAAATGATATGTTAGGTAGTTGTAGAAGTTAGGAGTGAGAAAAAAGGCTGGCATTTATAGTTTATATACCAGTTGCTAGTCCAGTGCACACGTGTGTGTGTGCACATATGCACATCCATATGCGCACATACACCCATATATGTACACACAAATACAAGTAAGCATGTTTGCAAATCCCAGCGTATTGGCGGTCAAATCATAATGCCTACGCATACTTGAAAACTGTTGTGCAAGGTCTTGAATTATAAAACAATGAGCAAGGGAGATTATTCAGTAATGGAGATACCAGGCAAATGAGATTCGTCATAACTTATTCAGTATGTTCTGTAACTAAGAATTATTTTTGAGACGCAAGATGACGAGTTATTTTGGCGTTTAAATTCTCTCGGTCTTTGAGGGATTTTAATACTCAAGGGAAGTTTGTTCCACATTAAGGCGCCTGACATGGACAGAGCTCTCTGCCCTAAGTGAGATGAACGATAGTTGACTAAGACATTATTGTTTCTGTTCGGATTTTGGTTGGTTACAGTGGGTGGATTGAAACGCACCATCTCAGCATTGCTCTGAGGAAGATATAACGAGGAGAACACGTATTGGGCCCTCTGCATGAGGAACTTTTCTTGGATAGTAATCCAGCCGAATTTATTAAGGAGAGGTGTTACGTGATCACTTCTTTTGAAGTTACCGTTGCAAACCACCTTAGCTGCGAAGTTCATGTACTTTTGTAAATCCCTTTGAAGGTATTGAGGTAAGTCCCCTACACTAGGCTGCAGTAGTCAATGCGCGATAATTCCAGGGATTGAATGGCTAATAATCTGGATTTTTTGATTAGCACACTCTTTATACGATGAATGGGCCGGCGGTGGTGATTTCTTGTATGGGGATCTGCAGAGAACTGAGAAATGCTCGTGTCGTTTTTTTTTCTGGTGATGATTGTGCACGCAGTTTGATTGTGGATTTTTTATCGATTGTCGACTGCAATTTTGCAGCGATTTCTCTCCTCCTGTTGATTTCACTGCTTCCGAGTATGTGATTGGATGTTGATTTATGCTCGTGTCTGAGAGGGGCTTTTCATCCTCTGTATCAGCATTGGATGGCAATGAAAACCTATTTTTTGGGGGCACTCCGCAATTGTTTGTGGCAGAGGGAAAAGAGGGTTTGTTAAATGAGGGCAAACATCGGGAGAGGGGAGGAGAGGTTTTGATATATGAAGGAAAGCATCAGTTTATGCTGCTGGAGGTTTCACTTGGAAAGGCTGTCAACTCAAAACGATCATTCAACTCATTCTGCTGTTTTGCCAAATCAATAGAGTTTTCAATTTCTTCACTCAGGTCATGGGAGTTTCTGACACAGGAGATAAAATGTGAAATTAATCTCGAGGTGATCTTAGAGCAATTTGTTGAAGAAAATGATGAGTTTCTTCTCGCGCAATAGGCCATGTGCGGACATTGTTGTAAGCTTCATTAATAGTAACAGTTTTTGCATTTGCTCGCAGCGGAGTCAGTTTAGGGAAAATGTTTCGGCGCAGACTCGATACCATGTACAATTGCTGACCACTGCAGGCACTCACCACATAAATATGAGAAAAAAGATTCTATGTCATGATCAGATTTTTAGCTTGGTAAGGTTATGGGTTGAGAGGCTCAAACTTTTGAAACCAATTACATAGTTCCTAAAAGGAGGTGCGCATTCAATCTCATCATAGAGATCATTGAGACGTTCCGAAGGTTATGGACTGAATCTTGAATGTGCTCTCATTGTCATCTCTGTTGATTTTTGTGAAACTATTGTCTTCAACAAGAAAAGTGTCTACAGGGGATTTCGCATATGGATGGTTACTACTCGTAGCTACCACCGGTGTAAAATCATGAGCACCGATACAATAATTTAAAGCAAAAAGCTGTTCTGTATTCATTTGAATATTTGATACAGTGGAAAAAATCGATGCTGGGCTTGGGGGACAATTTTGTCTCAAATCTTTATTGAGAAATGCAGGTGTAAGAAACAGCGTGTTATTTATTTCGTGAATAGTTTGGGAACTAGTCATTTGTATAGGGTGTAAGTACCCATCAAAAGCGATAACAGGTCTGTTTGTAATGTTCTCTACTGAAAATCGCACATCATATGTCTTATATGTGCTCGCAGTGGCACAGTGGTTAAGGGATCGCCCTTGCATGTAGAAGTCGAGGGTTCGTATCCCGGCGCTGGCGCGGCGATTTTCCCCGTTGGGTATAAGGAAAAGCTCAAGCACAATCCCCCCTCAACCCAGGTGTCAGAAATGGGTACCGGCTTTACGGGGGAAACCGTCATGGTGTCCTATATATAGTGTTGGTTATAAGGCATTTGAAAAACCAATGCTCAAGATCAGATGTATCAGGCTTGATTGGAAATAAAGCATCCTAAGATGCCGATGTTTTTTTTTATCCTCGCAGTTCACGCTCTGAGGTATTTTCCTGTCAGTGTCAGCCGCTGCGCATGCATTTTTAAACCCAATTCCACCGCCTGAAAGGCCTACGCACAATTCATCATTAAAATTATAATTAAAATTACCCCTTATGTTTTCTGAGTGGACGCTCACATCTAAAATTTTACCGCGTTCTGACAATGACGTTGGTGTTGGTGTCTTCGTCGGTAGTGAACAATTTTGAGCTTTCTCAGTGACGCAGGGCAGAGGAGATGTCGCCATGACGCAATCGTTGGGACGAGACGAAGGAGCTGGCGGTGCTGTGGCAGCTCTCGCCAGTGATGAGGTACCTTCTTTACACGAGATTGTTGACTTTGTGGATGATGAATCTTCTCGGGAACAGTCCAAAGTGTGGGGTTGCAAGTCGAGTGTTGCTTGTGTGCAATTACTTGAACTCGCTTCGGGTGTGTGCGTAGTTGGTGTCTAAACTTGAGAAGTTGAGACGTACTTTGAAATTTTGCAAGTTGCGCTTGAAGGATTTTCACTCGTGTTGGATGAGGTATCTTTCTTGCTCGATATTGTTGACCTTGTGGATGATGGATCTTCTCGGGCATCATTTAAAATGTGGGGTTGAAAGTCGAGTACTGCTATTGTGCAATTACTTGAGCTCGCTTCTAATGTGCCCGTAGCAGGTGTCGGAACTTGAGAAGATGAATCATTATTGGGAGCTGAATTACTATAAGCAGCGCTTGAGAGATTTTCGCCCATGTCGGATGACTTTGATTTTGCAGTCATCAATAGTGATGCTTCAGGGGCTGAGAAGCACTTTCTGATATCAGCCTTCATGAACGTCCGAGAAGCCTTTCCCATTTAGAGTGTTTGAGGACCTTGAACTGATGGATTCACGGGGGTGGATTTACTGGGTCTGCCTTTCCACTTTATGGCGGGTGCATTACGCTTTTTACTGAGCGTTTCGTACGAAGCTGCACTGAGGGATGCTGTTTTTTCAGAGGGGGCAGCCTTCCGAGTAGTTGAGCGAGTTCAATATGGAGACATAGTGACGTTGATAGATAGGAAGATAAATTAAAATTTGCTCATTGAGTTAGAGTAGAAAACATCGCTTTTTAAAGGTAGATAAAAGAAATTGCCAATGGGAGAGCGAGGGAGAAAGGGGGGAGGGGGGCTAGAAGAGGAGAGAGAGTAGGTGGAACATGGGGTGAGCGGGAGGGAGGAGGCAGGATGCTTGCGGTCGGCAAAGCAGCGTCGCTTGCTGTCCTGCTTGGGGAAGAAAAGATAAAAGGAATGAAAAAAAGAACTTCAACTTTTCCACCAGAAGATTGCTATGGTGAGCTATTCGAGAAACGTCGTAGTGTTTAAGTTTACCTCACACTGTGGAATTTTGTTCTGTCTGTGAACACAGGCTTACTATGTTTAACATGGCAAATTATTTCCGAAGTTGATAGAGCAAGTTCATTTAGTTTTAATTTAAAAGTTCCTTCAGAGAAGAAGAAGTTTTTACCCTTCTCACATTTAACGTCACTAGTTCACCAAATTATGCATCAAAAGAACAAGATAATAATGTTGGCTAATTTGGTGAATCAGAGATTGACTGTGTACATTAGAAATTTTTCAACATTCATTCTCCATTGTAACAGAAAAATAGTTCACAAAAGATGGTCATCATTATTTTTCCATAGATGCGAGTTTGACAGAGCACACTTTCTATTTTGTTGCGACGCTGGAGACAACGGCATTTGTTTTTCCACGTTAAGGTGGGGTGATTTAGAGAGATGGAGCAGGGGTCGAGGGGGCGGGGGTGAGCTTGTTCGCGGTTCACGTCACCGCGAGGGCAGCAACACACGAAACAGGTTTACACATCACGCTACTCTGATCAGCTTGCTAAAATGATCTGAACTGAGTCACTGAAACACTGAAATTCACTTTCACTATATAGTTAGGTAGAGGGCACATTCACGGACACATGTTTCTAATTTCGCATTTCGTGGAGTTCTCCTTCCCTCACTTTCTGAACAATTTTGCTCCGGCGACTTGGATCGTGCGTTCACGGTGAACTCTTCTTTAAACACCCACCCAATGCTGTTCAAGAGGTTTGGAACTTTATTTAGCGACATTATTCACTGCGAACACAATGTCAGGTCGAATTCTGGTGGACAAATACAAAAGGCGACCTACAGCACTTTGATAAGTAGCAGGGTCAAATTCGACATCATTTGGGGAGCAAATCGGATTCACATTTACATCAGCGGGAGTCGCAACAGGTTTACAATTATCAAAGCCAAATTTTGACAACAGAGCCTCAGTGTAAGCAGCTTGATTTAAGTACACATTGTTTTTAGATTGTTCAACGCTTTCATCTAGGAAGTAACTCAACACACCAAGGTCCTTCATTTTGTACTGAGTAGAAAGACTCATCTTTATTTTGTTTATTTCATCTCCAGACCCAGAAGCAATAATGAGATCGTCTACATACACCGCCACAATACACAACTTCTCATCTTGAACACGAGTGTATATACAAGCATCACTCTTTGATTGTACAAAACTCAATTTCTTCAAATAGCTATCTAGTGTAGTATTCCAACACTTAGGAGCTTGTTTTAGTCCGTAGAGCGGTTTTTGTAGTTTACACACCAGATTTTCTTTGCCTTTGGCAATAAAGCTATCAGGTTGAACTAGGTAAAGTTCTTCACTCAATTCTCCATTTAGGAAGGCTGTTGTAGCGTTTATATGATGGACTTTTAATTCATATTTGGCAGCAAGAGCCAGTAATGTCCTGACAGACTCAAATCTAACCACAGGACTATAAGTTTTCTCATAGTCCATACCATATTTTTGTGAGTAGCCCTAAGCCAAAAGGCGAGCTTTGTAAGAGTAAATGCTTCAATCAGGACCTGTTTTTCTATTAAAAATCCACTTTGATTTAATAGGTTTTTTGTCATTACTACACTCTACTGGAGATCATACTTTATTTTGATTTATGGACGGCATCTTATTTTCCATAGCTGTCACCCATAGTTTGGCTTCTGGTCCACTGAGTGCTTCTTGTACACAAGATGGCATATCAAGCTCATTTTTCATTAAATACACCCATTCACCAACCCTATCAAGAGCCCGTCGATACCTGTCTGATTGCCTAGGCTCCACCCTCTCCATCCCAGGCTCTGACTGTATAGGCTCCACCCTTTCCTCAGAGTCTTCTGGTTCTGTTTCCTGAGGAAAAAGGATACAATTACTATCATTTCCTTCTGAAGACTCCTTCTCAATTGACATCTGCTGAGATTCATCAAACATAACATCTCTCATCAAAAGTATCTTTTTGGTGCTTGTCATACAGGCGATATCCTTTGGATCCACTTCCATATCCTACAAGAACACACGGCTTAGAGTTTGGATTAAGTTTTCCCCTTTCATCTTTAGGGACATGAGCGTACGCACTGCATCCAAAAGTTCTGAGGTGCTGTACATTGGCTTGTGTCCATTAAGGACTTGATAAGGAGTCGTATCATTTAATGCACTAGCAGGGCCCCTATTTACGACAAACACAGCAGTTGATATAGCTTCACCCCAGAATAAATTTGGTAATTTTGAACCAGACAGCATAGCTCTGACAGAGTCAATGACAGTTCTATTCATTCTTTTTGCGACTCCATTTTGTTCAGGTGTCTGAGGCATAGTTTTTTCATGGATAATTCTTTCCCTTTTTAACAAGTGTTCAAAGTCAATAGAGATGCATTCCCCAACATTATCAGAGCGCATAATTTTTATTTTGTGATCATAGTGATTTTCTACCAGAGATTTGAACACCTGGAACACTTTCAAAAACATCACTCTTATGTTCGATAATGTACACCCAAGTATTTCTAGAGTAGTCGTCAATGAAGGTTACAAAATAGCTTCCACTTCTAAGGGATTTGGGATTAAGCTTGTCACACACATCAATGTGAATTAGTTCTGAGGGTTGACGTTCCCTTTGTGATTTGTTTTGGAGAAAGGAAGCATGTGACTTTTACCATCACAATAGTTTTCACAAAAAATGTTTTCTCCTCTCACAGAACAATCAAAACCTTTAACAAGATTCTTAGTGGCTAATTTCTTAAGATTATTAAATCCTAAGTGACAGAATCGATTATGCCACAGACTTTTATCAGAAGAAACGTTCAGGCATTTAGCAGCTGAATTAAGGGTGCAGTTAAGTTTTACAATTTTCCTACTTGACTGCCTAAAGCAATTAGTTTGTGGTCTTTATTTACAATCTTGCATGAGCTTTCATCAAAGTGAACTAAATTTCCACTTTCTGCAATCTGAGGCACAGATAGCAAATCGTAGGCTAAGCTTGACACGTGCAAGACATTCTTAACAACACAGTTATCTACTAGACCTTTGGGCAGGGACACCAAAACTTCAACATCACCTACACCAACACCTTTCAAGTTTCTACCATCACCAACTTCAATGTTAATTGGACTAGATAGCTCATTCATACAAAAAAAATCATTCCTATTATTTCACATGTGTGCAGTTGCTCCACAATCTATAACCCAACAATTATTGACATTTGTCACAGACAATGCACTGATATAGTTGGTTTTACCTGCTCCAAAATCTTTCTGGTCGTCTGTCTGATTCAAGATGTTTTACCCATCTTCTTTCTTCAATTTTTCTTGATAGATGGCGCGTAGGTGTCCTGTTTTTCCGCATTCGTAGCATCTTAAGTTTTTCAATTTGAAGCTCACAAGGGATTTTTCACTGAAGTCTGAAGCACTTTGGTTTTTTAGTTTTGTTTCTTCATTCAGAAGGCGCTTTGTCACCACATCCCATGACGGTAGTTTTTCGTGAGCTTCCAGTGCAGTCACCAGTGTGGAGAAGTGGTCGGGAAGCGATGACAGCGGGAAGTTTATTACACGGCTTCTTCATCAACAGCATCATCCATCACACTCAAGGACTCAAATATTTCGACAAATGCTTTGAGATGAGTTTGTAAGTCTTGGTCTTCTTTTAGCTTCATGTTGTAGAGTCTTTTGCGTAGTCTGAACTTGTTAGACCAAGTTTTCTTTTGGAATGTATCTTAAATTTTGTGCCACAGTTGCACAGGGTCAGTGGGGTCGCCCAACAAATACAGTTGACTCGTTTCAACGCCAAGAACAATTGTAGCTAAGGCACTATCGCGTCTTTCTTCAAATTTCCTTAGAGCAGTCTTGTCCGTAGTCTGTGGCGTGGTTTCCGTTCTTTGAACCATGTTCCACAATTTTTCTTTCATTAACTGCATTTTCATTTGCAACTTCCACGCAGGAGAGTTTTTATCATTAAGAGCCGTGAGGCAGTTTTTAGCACTTTCACACACGGAACCTGTCATGTTTCTTTCTTTATCACTTTCACTGTTTCTGTCTCACACTCACCAACAGATCACCACATTCTGTTCTTTCTGTTCCAGGCGGTTTTTCGCTTCGGGACTTGGGATAACCTTACTGAAAGTGTTTCTTCGGAAGGTTGTCTGGGCCCATAACCTGCTAATTCATGTTAGGGTAAGTAATGAGACTTGTAGACTTACAGTATATGTATTTTCTGTAACACACAGCAGGACAACCGTTAGTTTACATCGCGAAGTGGAAAGGCGGAGTGGGCTCCAGAATAACATGAGAACCATGAGCTCAGTTCTCAGGGCAGAGAACTCTTTAAACACATTCTAACACAGGAACACTGTAACATTAGTAGTATAATACACATATACATTCAAGGTGCTACGATAAAGATTTCAACGTCAGCCATCCCGGCTGCTTTGAAAGCTTGTGAGATCAAGAATTGTTCACCTCAAGATACATGGACGCCTGATAACCGAGAAAGTCGTTTATCATGACAATGAAAATTGACAAAGTAACATCGTCTACATTGTGAGAGGTATGTAGTAGTGGGGAACCCAAAATGGGTGCTCCAGCTACTCACCCTCTCTTTGGCCGAACGTCTTACCCCTGCTGGAATCCCTCTCAAGCGAACGTCGAGGGTAGCAGCACAGTACACTCGCCCATTTGGCTTTCAAACTGTCAGCAGTACATTTCTACTTCTGTTTCAAAAGTTTTCAACAATTTGGCAAGTCACCATTACAAATAACTGTTTGGTACAATAGGATTGACTCAGCTCTTTCTATTTGTTCTGAAAAATGGCCAAATCCATTTACTTCTTTTCCATTCTCCAGAACTTTGCGGATAAAAACACTGTCAAATAACAGCTTAGCCACACCTACGCTTCCTCCAGTGACTGGTCGAAGTACTCTCTCTCTCTTTTGTTTGCTGTAGCGCAGCATAATCCACCAAAATATGCTTCACTGTCAGGACTGCTACTCCACACCATCCGCATACAGGTCTCTGTCCAAGAGCTTCCGGGTCAAAGAAGTAACTGTGAGTTAGTGTAATGTGGTTCAGTCGCAGCCTGTTGATGGCGACTTCTTGGCGGTTTAACTGACAGCCCCTTGTCTTCCATCTTCCGGGACATGTTTTGATTGCTCTAAAGTTTATGCATGCCTCATGTCATCCATGATTCCAGATCTCGTACGTTCTCTTCCTTATCACTGGAAACCAATCTCTGTACGGGATCAACACAAATTCAGCTGGTCTCAATCCTGCTGCTTTTGCAGCTTGGTCTGCGCATTTGTTTTCGGGGACGCCCACATGCACTGGGACCCAGCTGATCGTGATGTTATTACCATCGTCTACAATTTGATGCATCTCTAGCATTATTTTCCTAAAAAGTTCTCTGTTTGCTGCGTAGTAATCAATTGCTTGGATGGAACTCATGGAGTCACTGAATATTACAAAGTTGTGGGATTGAGTTTCTATTATTATAAAAACGCAAATGTGATGGCGTGTAGCTCTGCTGTCATGATGCTTGTAACTACTGCTAGGGATGCCGTCTTGATGATGTTTCCCATCACGGCCGCTGCTCCTACTCCTGTTGGAGACTTGGAGCCATCTGTGTAAATGATCTTGCAGTTTGGATATTTGCTGATATTATCCTGATGCATGTATCTCATTACGCATGGCATAATTTCCATCTTCTTAAAATTTACCATGTGCAGCTCAATTTTCGGTTTCCGTGGCATTCATGAAAACAATGCAGGTGTAAAACAATAGTTGCACTGGCTGCGTCGGAATATTGTACTCTGTGATGGTCTGGCGCTGTCTTTGTGTAATTGGTTCCGAGATGCATTTTCGGCTGGTGAAAAATAATTCCAGGTTTGAGTTATTGACGCAGCTATACGCTGGGTTTAGAAAGTGACATTTGAGTTTGAAGTAGTATCGACGCAGCAGGTCTTTCCTTCTCAGTCCCAATCTTGGCCCATTGCAGATGACGTGCAAGTCTGTTATCGGTGTTGTTTTGAACGCCCCCGCGCTTATAAGCATTGCCTCATTCGCAACAACATCCAGCTCTTGCAACGCAGTTGCACTCGCAGAGCCATAGACTATATTGCCATAGTGGATCTTGGAGCTGATGAAAGATCTATACAGTCGCATTACATAGTATTTTCTGATCTGCGACCCATATGCATAGGATGATACGGATTTCATTAGGTTCAGATCCTTACTGCATTTGGTCTTTACTTTGTGAACATGGGTGATCCAGTTAAGCTTTCGATCCCAATGAAGTCCAAGAAATTTAGTGCTTTCGACTATTGGAATGTTTTGGTCAGACAATTTTAGCGTTGGCATCAACTTGGGCTTATTCCTTTTGTAGAACTGCATTGCCGTGGTCTTCGTTGATGAAAATTTGAATCCGTTGTATTTGGCCCAATCAGAGATTCGATCTATTTCAGATTTCAGGATTTGTAGGACTTTCGTCTTATCATGATCCGCGTACGCAATGAGATCATCCACGAACAAAGAGCTAAAAATTTCTGCTGGGATTTCCTCCGCCAATGAGTTTATTTTGACGGCGAATAGGGTTACACTTAATGTGCTGCTCTGCAGGGTCCCTGTAGCGCGCTCAGTAGGAGGGGAAGTTTCACCTTCAACTCTCACTCGAAATGTTCGGTTTTTCTAAAGCTCCTCAACGAATTTCGGTAGTCTGCCTCTCAAACCGGCAGCCTCGAGATCTTTCATTATACCATAGCGCCATGTTGTATCATATGCTTTTCACAGGTCGAAAAATACAGCCATAACAGTTTTACCACTGGCCACCGACTTCTTTGTGTGCGTATCGAAGCTCACGAGATGGTCAAGAGTTGCGCGATGTTTTCGGAGACCGCACTGGATATTAGTTAGCACTTGGTTTTATCAAGATATTCCATCAGTCTTATATTAATCGTTCTTTCATAAGTTTTACGCAAACAACTGCTTAATGAAATGGGTCTGTAATTATTAGGGTTGCTGTGGTCCTTGCTAGGTTTTGGAATAGGGACTACTATTGCTTCTTTCCAGGGTTGAAAGAAGTATTTTTTAACCCACAGCAGATTGTGTGCCAGCAGTATGTAGTGTTGCGCATTGTCCGACATGTTCTTGATCATGAGGTTATTGTTGTTATCTGGTCCGGGCGTCGTTACTCTATTGCTCCTGATGGCCGATGTTAATTCCTGCATGGTGAAGAGCTCGTTGTAGGGTTCACTATTGTCGCTCACGAGGTCAATCGAAATTTGTTCAGTCAGTTTTTTGTATTGCTTGAATTCGTCAGAGTAGTAGATGTTGCTGGATACAGTTTTGAAAGTTTCCGCTAATATTTCGGCAATTTCACACACACTAAAGAATTGCGCGTTTCCTTCATTTAAGATTCTTATTTGCTTCTTTGCTCTGCCACGGATTCTATTTGACTTTGTCACAAATGTAGCTGCTCGGTGTACTGGTGTTGAGGGTCGAGACACATTCTCTCCAGCTGTTCCGTTTAGCCTCCCTGAAAGTCTTCGCTGCAATCGCTCTAGCTCTCTTCCACCTCACCTTGTCCTCTATCTCTCCAGCTCGCTTGTAAAACCTATAGCATTTCTCTCTTTCTTGCCAAGCTGCCTTACAGTCAGCTGCCCACCATGGTTTGGCGGAGAATCGTCGCCTCTTGTACTTCGGTACCCATCTCTCCGCAGCATGACAAAACTTCGTATATAATTCTGCAATCACTGTTCCCGAGTTTTCCGGTACTTCACGCTCATACACTCCATCCAAAATTTCATCTTGATTATACTGTTTCCAGTTACCCTTCTTAAAATTCCAACCCTCGGTCTCATCACGTCCGTCTGCCTGCCTCACTAGCACAGTCACCGCTATAGGGGAGTGATCGCTGCTCAGAACAGAGGGTAGTACAGCGAATTTCCCATCTTGCGAAACATCAGGAGAACTCAGAGTGAAATCTATTGCTGTTCCTGAAATGTGCGTTGCGGAGTTAACATTAATTATTTTGAAATTATGTGGAGGGAAATTTTGCAGCAATCGTCCTCGTTGACCTATTTAATTATTGTCCCAATCAGTGTGATGAGCATTAAAATCGCCCTTTATGACAATCGGTCTTGGTATAGTTTTCGTCACAGTACATATACTTCGTCAAGGTTTACATTTAATTTTAGTGATAGATATCTAGATGCTACAATTATTACTTTGTACTGATTTAGACAAATTCTTGCAGCGGTTATTTGAGCCGGACGACTGGATTTGAATTTCTTACCGAGTGAACAAATAATGCTACTCCCCAATGGTATCAGAGGATATATCAGCCTTGTTTGCAGAAACCTTTGTATCCTGGTATCGGTGATACAAAATCATTGCCATAGAATGTCTCCTGCACTGCTTCTCTTGCAGTCCTCTTAGATAACAAGTTGTCCCCATTCCTTCAAAATAACTTTGGTGTTCCTCAAGGATCCA
>JACJUY010007813.1:13094-30561 GCA_014220935.1 Platorchestia sp. MABIK
CCGTTTTTTTTTGTTATTCAACCTAGAGTAATGAAAATTGGTGTACTGATAGGAAATGCAATTAAGAATCATTCATCTGTCGTGACAAAATGGTATTTTCTTGAAAATAAAATGGGAAGTCATGGAAAACGGCATTTTTGGGGGGAGTTTTCTAAATGCTTCTTCTCTGACAGTTTTTGAGCTACAGTAATGATTTTGGTATTATTGGATGCAGAATAACGTGGACATTCCAAGAAATTAAATGCTTTTCCTCAAATGTCTATTTTTATATTGGAAAAATTAAAAAATTAAAGAGTAAATTTTTTTTTTCAATTTCAAATTTATGACGTCATAACTATAAAACAAAAATGAACTTCGAGAAACTTTTTAACTTTTTGGAAAGCCTTTAATTTTCCGCATCCAATGATACTAAAATCATCACTTTAGCTTTGAAACTGTAGGAGGAGAAGCGTTTGAGGCTTTTGTTTGCAGTTTCATAAAACAAATAAGTTTTCAAGACGTTTGATTCAAAATCACCGAAGTTTACAAAGCTAGAGCAATGCGGTTTGTTGCATTTGAAAGTAAAATGTATGCTCTAAAAATTGGCTGGATTGGATTTTCTGAAAATTTTACGCAAAATTTCCGTAGACTTTTTTAGCCTAAAAAGATAACTTTTACCCGACTTTTTTCAAATTTTTTTTATAAATTCGGAAAAAATTTAAATAAAAAATCCATTCGAGCCAATTTTTAGAGCACACATTTTACTTTCAAATGCAACAAACCGCATTGCTCTAGCTTTGTAAACTTTGGAGATTTTGAAACACATGTTACATTTATTTTTTTTGTAATAAATAATAATTAATTTTCGATGCCCCAATGAAAAAAGTTTGTTTAGAAAAGTTGTTACAAACTTAGAGATCTAGAAGTCTGCAAATTTTCATAGACGTAAGTCCAATAAAAAAAAGTTTCAGTTTTTTGGAAATGGTCTCCTTAAGGACCATATTTTTCGGTTCACTGCTGTCTTGTATTTCAACCCCTACTACTTATTTCTTCAACTATTATCTTGTTTTATGAACTTCTTTCCCTTACTGTTTCTATGCCCCTTCTACATAGATTCAGCATTCACTAATATCCATACTTAATGGTGCCTTCCTCCTTCTCTCTTCGATACGCTCTACTTTGTAGCGGTTAGGGACGCTTAAACTAAATCTAATCTAATTTTGAAACTAGTCGTTACCGATCGTACTAACGTGATGTCGGATCTGTTCATCTATTGTTGGTTTTAAAAAGGACCCAATGTATGTAAAATATTATCTTCGGATTTCATTTTTGTTTTATTGAACATGAAGTATCGGCATTACGAAAATTTCTGTGGATGAAATATCAAAAAACGGATGTCAAAATAAAATTTTTATCTACGAATTAATGAGTTCATTTAAAACTAGTACTTACTGATCGTACTAATTTAATGTGGCATCTGTTCGTCTATTTTTGGTACCAAAAAGAACCCAATGTATGTTGAATATTTTTTGCGGATTTTATTTTCGTCTAATCGAACAGGAGGTATCGATATTTCGAAAATTTCTGTGCCTAATAGCACCAGTTTTATGGGAAGTTCCATTTGAAAAATTTGAGTTTTGTTTTTATGATGTGAATGTCTTGTAAATTAAGAATTCTATAGAGAGTACAAACGTCGGAGCCGCATGGAAGCGGGAGGTGGAGGGAACTTCTTTTGAAAAGGTATAGCTGTGGAGGATAACCCCGCTCTCTGCTACTTGCGACTCGATAGCATTATTGCGGGGCCTGTCGTCTCCTCATCCCAGTTATTAAAGGACTAAGATGTGTAGTGGCCAAGAGGGTTGGTCATTGTAGATGTTTGATGTCTATGAATGGAAGTGTGCAAATTTAATTCAAAATTGGTAAAATTTTCTTAGCAATCGGTTGCTTGATGAGTCCTTCTGTGGTGGTAGTTAATTTTAAATGAATGTTATATACGTAGTGTTTGCAGTGATTAGTCTTACAAACAGCCTGTGATGAAATTCTTTGCGTGCCGAAGATATTTTGCAAGAATTTATTTCAATAGTCGGATCAATAACTCCAATTAGTCGGATTTATTTCAATAGTCGGCTGTTGAATTGAAGTAAATATATTTATTGAACATCTGTAATGTTTTAACCTATATATAAATCAGTGGCGATTTGAAATGACTTGATATTGTACTGAGACTTATTGTAATAGTCTCGTGTTCTACGATGAAGATGACAATTTGAGCCCTCTTACTGTAGCATTCATTTGCATCGCAGGTATTTTTTCTAAGAATGCATTGTTCCTTGTTACAATAGGCCTCACCCTGTAATGCTATTCTGTTCAAATATCGCAATTTGTAAGAAACTTGATGAAATATATACAGTATTAAACAAATTTGTTCAATTTAAAAAAGGAATTTCGAGAATTTTTGGTGAAGTCTTCAAATTCACGGTAATTGGACAGATGCGTTTGACGAGATGTGGCTTGTTGTTTTTGGAAGCTATTCGCAATTTTTGGGAAAAATTGTTGCACTGCTTATGAATCTCTAGGATTATAGTGGTTAGAGGGCCATTTTGAACGTTAAATTACCGGTAATTATCGTAAGTTTTGAACGAAGACCGACTATGATAACCGTTTAACTACCGGTTATTAACTGGTTAATATCGTCGGTCTTCGTCCAAAATTTACGGTGAAAAACCGGAAATTTCCCGTTAATCAGATGATAAAATGAGACATTCGCGACACTAATTCCGACGATATATCGTCGGTTATTGGAAGAAGAAGATAATAATTACCGGTAAATTCAGATGTAAATTATCGTCGGTCAGACGATAAATTTCTGACTGGGTAGCTGTCTAGAAAATGTGTTTTTAGTTCTGTGAGTTCAAAATTATTGTAGGTGAAAAAATATTATCCGCAACACATGTTTTTTCATGTTTTTTAAAAAAAAGCATATTTTTGTTTTGTTACAAAAAACGCACAGGTTGAAAAAATATTCCTAACAAAATACAGCTGTGGTAAATATCTCCGAAAAATAAATCAAGAACTCGCAGACTTTTTTTTACCCCGAACCGTCCCCTCAAGTATTTATGAAAATTGAGTTAGTGATAGCAGGCTGGTCAGCAGCATTATGAAAATCCCCTCAGTGTCCCCCGGTGGAACCATTTGCAGCAAACGTTTTGAGGGCGAGTGGACATAAGACAGAGGCGTGATGCCACAACTTATTAGAAATAATAATCACAAGGGAACAAAATTTAGTACTCTCTCAAGTAATTTACTGTAAGGATAGACTTAAAAGAACATTGAATTGCGGAGAGTGTACAATAGCTTACTTCGCATACCATAATGGTGACTCGTCATTGCCTACAATTAAGTTCGTCATGATGGAAAGACTATGGCTCGCTGCAGAGTTAGTAAAACGTTTGCTACCCTGTTGTCAGAAGCCCCCTTATGATACCGTCCTTGCTTCGATTGTAGACGAAACTATTCGAACGGCAGTGCACACTGATGTAAGGATCGGAAACAGTATGGAATAATATTAGTTTATTTCATTTTGATTGTCTTTAGCGTCCCTCCAGTGTGGGAAAATTCCCTCACATGCTCGCGAGGTGCACTTATCAGTCGGGACCGTGGCGTAAAGTTGGGCTAGTCGCTTTGCTTCTTTCCGTTGTTTTCGGTCGTTTGTATTGAGTGGGAAGTAATGTCGGTGGAGTTTTTAGTTTTCAGTTAGGATTTAAGGTGAGAGCTGGTCGGTTCCAGCATTGGAATTGTGTCCTGCCGGTGTCAACTCTCTAATTTATGGTCACATTACCTAAGTATCCTAAATTTCTTGCTGCTTCTGTGTTTCGACTATATTTGCGTTTGCGTGCCTGTGTCTGTTATTCTATTTTTGCCCATTTTTGGGGTTATTGAATCTATTAAAGGTGTTCAGGGTTTTAAGCTTTAAACAATAAACATTGAATATTGAATTGAATGTACAACGGCATATTGCCGAACCATATTAGAGATTGAGCGTTGCTCATATCTCAACGAACTTGAATTCTAAAAATTCAGCTCCTAATACGTGGATGCGATATTACTCATCCTAGAGCTGCTTTAAAATTTTCTTCTTCTGGGTCTATAACTTCATTAAAATAAAATCCTTAAACTATCCTGTCTGTCCTTACCTGAACACCTACCTTCGACTGTTTTCCTCTAAATTTCTAACCATTCTTCTAGAAGTGGTATAATACCCATCATGTGTGACAATAAACTTGGGTGAGTGGTTGCAGGTTTAGTTTGTCCTAATTGATTTTGACTTATTTGGTTTCGTTTGCTGTAATTGGTCGTAAATTTGGTTGAACTGTTCATTAAATTAGTTTTGTTTGCCTTCAGTATGATCGCTAAGGACCGTGCCTTTGACACTGGGGAGCACTCCGCTGGCAGTTTCCTTTCTTCAGTCCAGCGTCTCATCTTCCTCACCTCTAACGTGCAACTTCGTGTAGGCCTTGCGGGTGCGTTTAGGTGTGCCGTCTAAATTGATATCTTGCAAATTTTGTTTTCCGAAAGGCAGAATTTTGTCGCAGGTCGTTGTCAGTCTAAACTTACCTTGGTTTTTCTTTGCTCCAGGTCGGCATGCGGCCTCTTACCCTGGTTAAGCATACCTTGCTCTCCCCTGCTGAGACACCGTTCGGTTTCTTTTTCCGTGCCTTGACGTAGCGAAGCATCGTTCCTACTCTGCCTTTGAGCGACCGTCGCACACTATTGGAACTTGAACTTTGAAACTTGACCTTAAAACTATCTACGAACACGGATGTGTTCGCTTTCGAAAGCCTAATGATATAAACTACCTTGTTCGGCTCTGTAATAAAATGATAAAACTTAAACGACTTTTGTTCCTTGCCAATTGAAAATGAAAATGAAGTTGTGTGGAATTTCCCACACCAGCACCGTGCCACGATCACTGTCATTAGAGAACAATTAATTATCAGTTAAAACATATTAGCCAGTCACCACTGTTCATAGATTGGTTTCTTAAACTATATGCCAGGTCAGCTCAATTGAAAAGGATCCTACGCCGTAGAATAAATGGGTCCGTAAGATCGAGTACGCAAATTCAAGAATCGCGATGGGAGATTAAAGTATTGGTGATCCCGTAGCCTCGCATAAAATAATGCATGGCTCAAGAGTTCAGCGTAGGTAATTTCTAGGAATAGCTGTCCAAGACTAATTCAATTATAGGTTAAGTAAATGTGCCAAATCCGAAGTTAAATTTAGTAATATATACAGTAGCACATCATTAAATTTGTGCATTAGTTTTAAGAAATAGGAGTGTACGAAATTTAACAATAGTAGTAATTGAAACGGAAATTTCAATATTGCAATTGAAATTTGAGGTACCATTTTAGTTATGTTATGCTAACGTGATATAAATTTCAAATTTCCCATTAGTTTTGAGGTAAGTGAGGCATACGATGGTGGTCAGGTCAGGTGGAAGGTTAGTGCGTTACGACACTGTTCTGTCGCAGAGACTGCAAAGGTCACTTTTTTTCGGTGTGTTTAAAAAGAAAACTTGGTCGTGAAGAAAACTAAATGGTTGCGCCTTTTTTATTGATTAAATTTCAATGAGATAGATTATACTTTACAATTTATATATCACTAGTGCAATGCCCGTGAATTGCAATTGTACCATCTATCCAATCTGACTAATTGATGTGTTAAATATGGGCCATTTGAAATCTGCCAATTATCAAGTTTCAAATTTTATTAACGATTATTCAAACGCCGTTCAACGGTCAAGTTAGCGCTAGATTTTCGTTGGCGAGCAACATTGATTCGTCCTGCTATTTCGCGTTGTTCATCCGATCGTCTTCGGCATTTTTCTTGCTTTCGAAGTCTTGCTGCTTCTCTCTTGCGGTTGGACACATTTCTATTCATGGTGGGCTCTTCTGCCGGAAATTTATTCAGAAATGTTGTCTATTATCTCTTCGAAGCTTTTCAAGATAATCACAATTTCGAAAACAATAGCTCAAGTTCCAGAATCTTAGGCCTTATACTAAGTGGAAGCCATGTTACTGGTCAAACGAGTTTAAAACATTTATTTTCGCATTATCAATTAAAAACATCAAAGTAACATGATGAATTTCAACAGAGAAAGCTCCAAAAAAAATTTACATTTGTTAAAATACACCGATTTCGTATTCTGGATACAATTATGCAAGTGAAAGGGAATTGAATCGCCACAGAAAAATAATGCAATAGAATAATTTTTTGTATTTCTTAAGCTTTCTCCTTGTTGCTTTCAAAGCTATCGATTTGAAGAGAGGGACACACGGACGGACGGACGGACGGACGCGCCTCTTATTATTATAGTGAATAAGGGCGATATTTATAAAAAAAGTTTTGCATAAATCAACACCGGAAGAAAAACATTAGCTTTCTACAAGTACAATCAAATGTAGGCACATTTTAAAGGAATGTGTAGCTAAGAGTAGTTAAAGTCCTCATTTTTTCGGTAGTTAATCTAATAAGTTATCAAAAAGGTTTTTTTTTAAGACATTTTATTATAAATAATCATTTTTCTTTCTACAGATGTTCATGTATTGCATCAGTTTTGAAGATAAGACGGACTTTAGACGAAAGATAATATAATTCGACAAATGTGCATTTTAAAGAGAAGAGGAGTTGATTGAAAAGTATAACAAATTATAAGCGCAACTAAAAATAGCTCTTTAGCATTTTATTATAGTGTTACGTGTTCTGTGTTATAATTATTGGATAAAAAATTTCCGCATCGCGTTAGATTTTCTGTTAAGGGGTTCAACCCAGGCCCCTTCCAGGCCCCTGTCAGCCCGATGGGCCATTTTTTTTATGTTGAAAAAAATTATGGATTATTGTGCACTAAAATTTTATGACGCTTCGGGCATTAGATTAACACCCCCTTACACCCTCCCCCAGGGGGGTGTAGGGGAACCTAAAATTACAAATTTTTGACTCCATATAAAAGCAAACAAAACGGAAAATGAGAAATCTGACACCGTTTCTTTGTTACCAATGTTTCAAGAATTCCATAACTGTCTTTGGTTTTGTTCTAGCATAAAAACTCAATGACTTCTATTCATTTGAAAAATCCATATAAATGAACAAAAAAAACATTTCCAATTTTTCAAAAAATAAGGCCAAAATCGAAAAAGTTACGTGAGTAGAATAAATTTTTTTTAAACGTACAAAAACTGGCCAAAATTCAGACGAACCGGATCATAATTCAAAAATCGATTGGTTGATCTGAAATTGCTGATTTATGCTGTGAATACCAATTTTCACTATACCTATTTATTTCGCTCACTAAGTCAGATTACCGAGAATATTGTAAAGCTTCAAAATACCTGATGAATTGGCATGTTTATTACCATTGTATAATGTATTGAACTTTATATTGTTACTTGTTTCTTTTACGTGGGGTGGCGCAAAAAAAACTATGAATTTGACTTGTGTAGTATTAGTTGTGGAAGGGGAATGACGGAGTTTGGGACCTGTTTTTCGGTAGGTTAAAGCGTCCACTTTCAGTAAATATGGCAAGTGAACCGTGCAGCATTACGTTTCCCCTGCTGAACATTTCTTCAAAAGTAATGAATGTGAACACAGTTCAATGTCACAGCCGGACCAGCCATGACGCTGAAGTAGCTTAGTCATCCATACACAGTGCGAACACCGGAAAATGTCGACTGAATGAGAGCGTCTGTTTTTCAAAGCTCTCGCCACTCCATTTGGCGACGTGCTCCTTCTCTTGGCTTGTCTCATCGCTCGCTACAGCGCATCCTGAAGGATGAGTTACAATTCCATACCTATAAAATTATGATTGAGCAAAAGATTCACGAACGTGATTATAATTAACGTATACTACTGTCGTTGTTGTTGTTTCCGGTTTATTGGAGCTTCAGAGACTATATATCGTTTATGTACAGTATATAACGCATACTGTTTCGTGAGAGAAAGCTTGATATAAAATCTATTATTGATGTTTTGTTGATGATGAGCGATGAAACGCCCTTTCACTCAGATTTTTGTGTAAACAAACAAAACTGTCACTATTGAGCATGCAGCGGACAATCCACAAGAATTGCATCAAAAACCTCTTCCCAGTGCAAAATTGACTGCGTGGTGTGGAGTGTCCAAAGTGACAATCGTTGGGCCTTATTTTTTGAAGAAAGAGGTGTTAGTGTAATTATGAATACTTCACGTTGCGTTGCAGTGCTAGGCAATTTCGTGCGACAACAACTGGACACTATACGGATGAACATAGCAGACATTTGGTTCCAGTATGATAATTCCATGGCAGCTGCTCGAGAAATGCTTCCCCAACACGTGATCTCACGTTTCGACGATGTCTACTGGCCTTCGCGTTCACCAAATTTGTCAGTTTGTGACTTCTTCCTATGGGGATACTTAAAAGATAAAGTTACTGCATCAAACTTCGTTAACTCAATGATCTGAATGCTGTAAAACGAAGGAAATTGCTGTTGTTCTGTATAACAAATTGACGAAAATGATACAAACTTCGAAGACAGGCTTTTAATGTGCATTCGCGAAGAAGGCCACCAGTTATCTGGCGTTATCTGTAAGGGTACCGTCTACCCCAAAAATTGAAAAAACCTAAATATTCTGTTGTTTTACTCATGTTATAAATAATTTTTTTACATTACTAACGATATGCTTCACTTCCTTGTATAGTGTTTTCGTTCGTCTGCTACAGCTTGCGAAAAACCAATCACTTACGTCATTATAAGGCCAGGGGACGAGTTCGTCAGGCTCTCCTAAAAGACTTGAACTTGTTGACGTATGAAATTCCACTTTGGAGCTACATGAACGATAAATAAATCAATCGATAGAGGTTAAACAAAGGCTAAAAACTGGTGAATGTTTTAAAACAAATCAGTTTGTGAGTTATTACAAAAATATGACGCCAAAATTAAGAAAAATCCACTTGTGTGAAAATTTTTTTTACATTTAAACGAATGAACGTATCGAAAATTGAATCCAATACTTATTTAGATGATACATTTAACTATCTAAAAAACGTACTACCGGTTCTGTAACTTTACAATTAAAGGAGAAGAGACAATTCAAAAATCACTTTTTCAATTGTTTTTCGAAAAAATAGATTTTTTGGTCAAAGTACGAAAAATACACAAGAGTACCAAAAATCATTGCATCATTTTACAACTATGGTGAAAATTTAGAAAAATCCGAGAGAAAATGTTAGACTTGACCTCACGCTCCCCGTCCCCCTAGGTCGTTAGTGCCTCCTCTCCGACACCCCCCCCCCCCCCCCCCCCCCCCCCCCCCCCTCCCAACAACGAAGCAGGTTGGAGTTTTCAGCAGGCAAGAGTTAGCCTATAGCTCACGGTCAAAATTATTTGGTAAGAAAAGGAAATATTCTAGCGCAGTATATAAAAACTTATTTTGTCCTTTGAAATGTAAAAGAGCTACAAATTAGCTATATTTTTTCCGGGAAAGTTACATAGTTCGAAAGCGTTATGAGAAATAAGTGAAGAAAAGGAAAAAAGTAAAACTTTCGAGACAAAATTCGTTTAATTTCCCAATAAAAGTATAAAAAATCCTTTCCGCCTTTCAGTTGCTCTTTCTGTAACTTCAAAATTGTAGAAGGGATACAATTTCCGTAATAACACGTTCATTTTTGTATTTTCCGAAAAAAAACAATTTTCTGAAGAAAATACAAAAATACATATCATCTATTGTGAAAATTTCAGAGAAATCCGTAAGAAAATGAGGGAGTTTTTTTACGGGACAGTCCTTAAAAATTGACCAGCGTGAGAAAACGTGACAAATCATTACTTGGTTACATCTCCATAGGTAGTGATATGAGTGCATTTGGTACATCATCAAAATAAAACCATTTACGCAAGTTTGAAAACCATGATTTTTTCGTCACTCTTTATATGTCGTCTCAGGTGTGTCACTCATCAGGTTCCAGAAAAAGTGGTCAGCATAGCATGGTTTCATTAACCCTTGTACCCCTTTTCATTTGTTTTCTCTTTGAGGGAACATCTCTTCGTATTCATTATTCACATCGTTTGCATTCTACGAGAAGATGGACAGAATAGAATGAAGAAAGTGTACCTCCTGTGATACACTGTTCTCTTCTGATGTAATATATTGTTCATCACCAATTTAGAACATCACTTATTTTGAGGACGGTCACTTCAAAGTACCCAACTGAAAATCAAGGACGTGTCGCCGGTGGATTAAGGACGTAATGGTCGATCAAGTAGGATTTATAAGCTAGTTGGCCTGCTATGTCCTAAAACTCTCTCTGCACGCTCTTAACTATCCTCGGTCGAGCTCGGACGTGAAATTCATAGCCGGCCATGGATGATTTAAGGGAAGCGAACGGTTTTTTGGGACCAAAAACTGAAAATGAGATTATTGTCTGAAAATGCTCCTAAGCCCTTTTTTATTACGTCGAAACGTCATTTATCCCGTGCTGGCAACCCAAACCCACAAAATTACCCCAAATTGCCCCCCTCCCAAACAGATGAGTTCAGAGAGACCAGCTGAGGCTCTGCTTAGCTGTGGTTGGTCGCTCCAAATTTTTTCAGTTGTTTTTACACAACTGTCATTAAGAGGTTTAGTGGTCTCTGGACCTTCTTAGTGAGTGGTTTTGTGCTAATGCGTCCTGTGAAATGCCTAGAATATCAAATGTAGCAGACCGCTCTGGCCGAAGACGCTTTTTCGACTTTGGGGCACATCGAGCTACTACAGGTTTTCACCTATGGAGGAGATCTTTTTTGCATCGTAATTACCAAGGTGAGTAATATAAATTTCAGAGGTTGTTTTCTGCCAAGTTGATTAGAAATTTTTTTCATTGCAGAAAAAAATAAAAATTGGAGTTAAAAAATTTCAAATTTTGTAAAATACAATCGTCTCGATGTGTAATATTGGCTGAGAAATTTGAATTTTAGAATATTTGCCTTGGGGGGACGGGGGTGTGGATATATTCCATTAACTTTATGGCCTATAAATGTTTATTCGAATGTTATGAACACGCTGTGAATACCTCAGAGCTCATTTCACTCCGGAGGTATTTCTTTTTAATTTGTGAATATTTCATTGGGAAAAACCGTTCGGGGCCCTCTGCAGTTTGCAGCGAGTATTGGTGACTTATTAGTGATAGTGACTTATTACAACTATGGAAAACTTATCTAAAATATTTTTGACTTATTAGTAGTGTATTAGTTTGCAATTTCTGATAAAAAAAATGATATTAAATAAAGGAAACAACGTGTACTCTGCGCTATGGTGCTTGGCAACTTTAACCGACATTTTCTCAAAATGTGGGTCATAGACTTTGACAATCAATTTCTCCTACAGTTCTGAAGCTATTGAGGAGATCTTTTTGCATCGTGGAGATCGAGGTGAGTACTAGAAATGCTGGGGAATGTTTTTTTTAAAGTGAATTAGATGTTTTTTCATTGTTCAAGGAAATGGAATAATTGTTTTTTTAATATGGAAATAGTTGTACATTTTTTTTAGTACAAGCAAAAACTGCAATTTAAAATGGTAGATATTTTCATTGTTAATCGAGCGAAAAAACGTTTGTCTCTATGTACAATCGTGGCTGAGAAATTGTAATTTATTAAAAATTCCATGGGGCCCCCCCCATGGGTAAATTCCAAAAACTTTATGGGCTAGAACTGTCTATTCGATTGTTATAAACATGCTGTGAATACCCGAGAACTTATTCCACTACATGGAGTTTGTTTTATTTATTTTCAAAAGAATTCAAAGGAAAAAGCGTTCGCTTCCCATAAGGGCGCAAAATTTTCAATTGGTAAATGATCGTAAAATTTGAGAACGGCCATCCGTGGTTTACAGCCTTACAAATGTGTGCTGCCGGTGGTGTGCTGCCAGTAGAGTGCTGCAGCGAATTATCGTTCTTCATATAATGAATGAACGTTACCCATCAAACGTCTGTTTTGACATTATTGCGTACACTGCATTATGCTAAAAACATATATATCGAATATTTTATTTCGTATTCATACTTCTCCAGCAATGCACACAACATAGTAAATGAACACTTCACTATTCTGTACAATAAAGACACTGGTGCGTTTGCTTGCGTTTATTTATGTGCTGACCATTGGTATTGCTATGTTTTTATTTCATTCTTCAATGAAATGTCACGAATCAGCAAAAATAGTTCATAAATCACGCAGGAGTTAAAGCCGAAAATGTAATCTATTTCACGAGCAGTTTTATTGCTCGGTCTTTCCAAATTTTCATAAAAGGGTTTTAGTTTTGGTTTTTATTAAATATTTGAACTTTAAGAGTTAGTATATTTTAGGAATATCACCGAACTTCAAACTTTACTAAAAAAATGACTTTATTCGTTGTGTGTGTTTAAACTTAAGTTACAAACCACAACCGTCAGAACAAATACTAAAGATCAATAATTTGATGTTCGTACTCAATTTTAAGCGAAAACTTCATCATCAACGAAGTATATTGAATATAACGAGAATGCATTTAACAAAAAACGTGTTTTGAAAAAAATTACAGTGATTTATCAACGATTTGGTGAACACAAGGTTGATGAACGTATATAAATAAAAGACCAATCGAGCTTCAATCTACAAATTACCCTAGGCTTGCCAGTTTGAATTAAAATTGAATAACATAAAAACATCATCTAATACACCGTTACAACCTACACGTGAAATGTTTACAATATTTTTTTGTCTGCTATTACGTACTCTACAAAATAAATTGTGTTGAACTTTCAAACGTTTCTGTCCTTAGTGAATTTACCCTAAAAATTTGCTCACTTATCTGAGTCAATACAAATTTTCGTGACTAATGTTGCATGAGCTGGTGTGACGGTGTTCTTTGCAATTATTGCATTACGTAAATTGTGACTCCTATCCATTGATTGTGATCCGGGATGCTTGAATATTCTATTTTTTGCAGTTTTACGCGTGATTATCAGACAATTGGCGGAATTAATTTAATATTATCGTACATACTTCACGTAGTGAACTGTTAACCTAACACTCAAGATTTATACGATTTCGTTATGTTTGCACAAATTATATAAGAGCATATTTCTGTGATGTATTGATCTAAGTTTCACCTTACGCACCAAACTGCCTTACGAGCGTCCGTAAGAATTGTAACTTCTCCGTAATCCGAAGACCTCTTCGAAATATGTAAGAATCGCGGCTGCCATCGTTCAATTTGACGTTCAAAAAAACTCGGCTGCCCACGAGCCATAGAGGCGTGAAATTGTTGACTGGCCCCCTATGGATTCCAATCCAAAATTGACCAAATTAAAAATCTAGTCTTGAGCCAGTTAGACCATTAGATACTTATGGAAAAATTAGTTGGCTTTAGTGATAGTTAGTTACACATATCGAGTGCACTAATTTCTCATTTGAGCTGATATGATAATTATGATATGACTTAAAACAGTTCAATTTTTAATTTAAAAAATGTCTGGTATATTTTAAAAAAGATCAAGTTCAAATTAAATAACTTATAAGTCTAAAACTGCGTACCTATGTAATATTTCATAAAATTTTTACTATAATTTCTATTGCTATTTTTATTACATAGGTACGCAATTTTAGACTTATTAGTTTTAAAAATTGAACTTGATTTTTTTAAGTTAACAATTTTTTTAAGGCAACCATTTTAAAAAACTTGAACCTTTTTTCTATTGGACGTACGTCTATGAAAAGGTGCAGACTACTGGATCTCCAAATTCCTAACAACTTATCTTAAATAAAATTTTTTCATTAGGGCATAGAAAATAAATTATTCCTTATAATAAAAAAATATATATATTTATATTTTGCATAATATCTCCGAAATTTACAAAGCTAGAGGAAAGCGATTTGTTGCATTTGAATGTAAAATGTGTGCTCTAAAAATCAAATTGGGGATTTTTTTGATTTATTTCATTCTGAATTTATATGAATTTTTTTGAAAGAGGTAGGGTAGAAATTATAATTTTATGGTAAAAAAGTCAATGGAAAGTTTTACAGAAACAATTTGAAAAATCCGGCAATGTGATTTTTAGAGCACACATTTCACTTTCAAATGCAACAAACCGCATTGCTCTTGCTTTGTAAACTTCGGAGTTATGAAAAACGTCTTGGAAACTTCCTTGTTTTGTAAAAGATATTTTTAAGATTAAAATGCTTCTTCTCCAACAGTTTTTGAGCTAAAGTGATGATTTTTATATCATAGGATGCGGAAAAACAAGGGCTTTCCTATAAATTAAATAGGTTTCCAAAACTCATTTTTGTTCTAAAGTTATGACGTCATAAATTTGAATTTTTTCAAGAAATGAAAATTGTTTTCTAATTTTTGTATTTTTTCATTTAAAATTTGATATTTGAGGAAAAAAATGTAATTTGATTGAATGTCCACGTTATTCTGCATCCAATGATACCAAAATCATTACTGTAGCTCAAAAACTGTCAAAGAAGAAGCATTTAGAAACCCCCCCAAAAAATGTCGTTTTCTATGATTTCCCATTTTCTTTTCAAGAAAATCGCATTTTTTCATGAATGGTAAATGATTCCAAATTGCATTTCCTATCAGTGTACCAAATTTCATTGTTCTAAATTCAAAAATAAAAAAAATGGTTTGGAAGGGGGATGCTCACCCTGAGGAATATGAATGATGAAATATAAAATATTAAAATTGCGAATTTGAGGAAAAGCATTTACTTTTTAGAATGTCCAAGTTATTCTGCATCCAGTGATACCAAAAACATTACTGTAGCTCAAAAACTGTCGGAGAAGAAGCATTTAGAAATCCCCCAAAAATGTCGTTTCCTATGATTTCCCATGTTCTTTTCAAGAAAATCGCCTTTTGTCACGAGAGATAAATGATTCGAAATTGCATTTCCTATCAGTAAACCAAATTTCATCGCTCTAGGTTCAAAAATGAAAAAAAAGGTCCGTAAGGGGGATCCTCTCCCCCCTTCTGGGTAGCGCTAGCTCTGGGATACGTTCCTGATATTTCTACAGACATTCGGGGACATATCTCAAACTCTTTTAAAGCAATAAAACAACAAATCGGTACAATCTAATTTTTGACTGAAAATGCTCCGGAATGGTTCCCTTATTAATATTGAGATTTTTTAAACTAAAATTGATCTGTTTTGAATTAAACTTGAGCTTTTTTAAATTAAATTTGAGCTTTTTTATTGAAATATATCTAGAAGGTGTGTGTCTTATCTATTAATTTAGATACTGGTCATTAGATTATGAATATCCAATTTTTTTCATGTTGAAGAATTATTAGATAATTTTTAAGCGATATAGCTGATCAGTATTTCATTTGATATTAGGATGGATGGACTAGCGTGTTACTCAAATGTAGTATTATTTTGAAGAGGACTGCATTTTATACAACCGCAACCGCGCAACTTTTCACATGTAATATTTTCCTCATGTATTTTTCGAGTATTTTCAATTCATGCAATTTTCAAGTATTCCTGTTTTACTGGTCGATCATCAAAGATTAAATAAACAGATTTTTCTAAACGATCTTATTGTTTTCAGAAAATTAACACGTTATCACGCCATAGCTTCCTAAGCACTGCTGCAGATGAGGAGGAAAATGTTCGCAGTGGCAGGATTGATGTTCTTGGTCTACCTCTTACGAATGGTGATCAGAGTGTGCCCAGTAATGAAGAACCAGATTATGATGACATACCTGATCAAAATTAGGTTGGGAAATTGGAGATGAAATCGAGATACAATATTATAGTGAAGACAACACGAAGGAAACTGCATCAATCAGGTAGCACGCGCTGAAGCATGCGCCAAGAATTCACTCTAAGAAGTGGTGGTGGAATATTTTTGCTCATGATTTGAATTTGTCAGTTGTTGCTGCGTATAAATGCTATTCATTGGCCAGCCCTTACCAAAAGATGAGTCATCTTCAACTCAGAAGGGAGGCTTCAAGAACCGTGTTGACTCGTCAAACTGGAAGAACACGCGTGGAGGACCAGCCTGTGCCCTTGTTGCTCATGTTCGATATGATGGAGTAAACCACTTCTATGAAAGTTGCAAGCAGGGAAGATGTGTCAAGTGCCAGGGGAACACGAGACTCAACTGTGTGACGTGCACTTGAAGGTTACACAAATCCTGGAGTGATTTGTTTCACACGCAGTAATTTGTATCATAAGGAGTGATTTGAGTGGTGCCTAGTGAATGGAGAAACGAGACATTATTGTTTTTATTATATCAAAGCTGATCAATATGGCGTAGAGAAACGAGACAAACATATCTATTTTCATGTAGTTGTAAAACTATTCTGATAACAGAAATATTCAATTGAGTCATTCTAGTATGATGTTGCATTGTTACAATTGAAAATATTTTGTTCATGTTGTACATGGATCATCAACATTTGATGTTATAATGGAAACAAGTACGTATTATACGTTTGTTATTCTTTTTCTACATTTGCGTTTAGGATTAAATTTATTTGTTCTGTCTTTCTAATAAAAATAATATAGGTGAAACTGTTTTTCCATCATTTCGGAAAAACCTGTTATACAAGGGAGCAGTACTCGCCAACATTCCCATTTTGGGAACATGCTAAAAATCCGTGTTGCTATAAATTTTATTTTTTGGAATGCTTTCAAATCTATTCTAATTAGGTCATTTGAGCCTAGTATTCAAAATATTATCAAATTCTGATGCACACCCAAGAAGCCGCGGGTAAAGGGTTAAATGGAAGTGCAACAGTGACGTGCAAATGTATGGGAATGTCTCCTAAGAGTAGGTAGAAATGCGTAACATTTCTGAATCATAACTATGGAGGATTCTCAAGTTTAAAATTAATTCACGTCTTGAAAGACGACGTTGTGAGGAAGATTGGATTGGGAAAGAATCGGAAGTCTGTCGAATTCTTGTAGAAGAGTTTTTTTTTTCGTTGACGGCTTTCTGTCTTTCCTCGTTACCAGTAAATGGGCATGTTTTTACGTATACCTACGTACATCATTTGTGGTGAAAATGACTCATTTTATCTAATTCGCACTAACTGCATAGATGAAGTATTTCTAATACCGTCTTAACGGAAAAAGTGTCTTAAAGATAAAACAAAATACATTTAAAATTCAAAACAGCTTTCATGGTTTCTACTATAAGTTACCATTAAGGCACGGTTTGGGTCAAGTTCCGGATAATGGTAGGTTTTCGCCTTATAAACTCATCTTATAGAGAATGTTTTTGCGCATCCAACATGTAATTGGCTCTCAAGTACGTTTTTTTGTTCCTCTTCTAGACGGGGTAGAAGACGCGCACTAGCGTGACCTTGGATCACGGCAATGGATGGGTGACTTCCTCCTTCTCCCCTTATTACGAGTCAGTTTCGAGTGTTCCTCTACGGGAATAGAAAGAGAGTTCATTCATGGTCTTGCTTGAAATGCTTTCGTACT
>JACJUY010007814.1:9735-51190 GCA_014220935.1 Platorchestia sp. MABIK
GTGGCGCCACCTAGCGGCAGGTTTAGTTATTATAACCAACGGGGCTAACTCCCGAGAAACCCCATTGATTGTTTGAATCCATTAGTATATTAACTACACAACCCTCGCACACAACAAATGCAAGTTTTAACATAACCATCTCAGGCATCTCACCTTCACCTTCAGCTCATGCGTGCAGCACAAAAATGATCCAAGGACATTTCATTCCAATAAAATTGGTGCTTAACAGCATGCACACAGATTTTTTTCATGCCTAATAATCATATTATTAATGTTAAGGAACAATAAAGGTCCCCCTCTCCCTCGTCAAGTCCCTATTCAATTCAAACATCTGGGCCAAGTTGCCTCACACTCTCGCGCTACGCAATAATTGAAATCAGCTGTCTTCCAGCGCCAGGAGTAAAACCGACGGCGAGGAATCTAGGTTCGCATGAAAAGTGCATACTTTTAGATATTAGGCGACAGATATAAGCCACACGTTTTTCCTTTACTACGTTAAATTCTATAGTTTTCAGATACATTGAAACAAGCTTACAATCAGGGATGAAATTCACCACACAGGTGCGGAGCATCGGTTAAAGTATGACACAAATTAGAGCTACAGCCGTAAAATACTTCGGCAACCGCAGGAACTACGCTAAAATCATTTACCTACGATAAAAACACGATGCTAAATTAACTCAAATTCACTTTCAAAAAAGTCATTTGATAAGAATCCTAGACGCACAGTTCTGATGTCGGCTTTATGTGCAGTACTACAGCCAGTGAAGCTTTAATTAATGTTGTGGCTCAGGTTGTGTACAAATTTCTGCGTCTTCTCCACGATCTAGAGTATATTGCATAAATTAAGTGCCTGTGCTGCAGTCTCAAATAGCCGATGTATTACATAATACATGATATGAGTGCCGTTTCGAGGATCTACGTATGACATTAAAATACACTCAAAAAAGGAGAACACTATTTCTTTAAGGAATGCATGCGTATACATCCCAGCTAATGAAAAAAGCAGGCGTATATATTGCACAAAAGGTATAGTTTCTTAATTTCTCATGGATTAATAAACATAAATATGTTACTATAGTTTTAGCTACACTACATTTTCAAACCAAAAATTTCACCACAATAGCAAAAATACAGTTAACGTATGCGGAAAAAATGGAAAACATATTGAATAAAAAAAAATGGATACGAATTAAACCAACTAATTTCCTTTTCTTAAGGAGTGCACATTTATTAAGTAATTGAGACCTAAAAATTTTCTTCTGAATCATGGATTTTTGTACATTCTTTATTTTACTGAACGAGAACAACATTCGCTTTTACTCACGGTTTAAATAATACAGTACATCGCTCGCAAACATTTATTCTTCGAACAGCACATTCCTTTCTTTCTAAACGTGCAAGAAAATTTAATTCACCTTAAATTAAAATAAGCATTTTTTGTACATGATTCAATCTACTTCTTTATAATTTATACGACATTAGTTTTTATTTTCTTATTCCTTTTTTAAATCTGTTTGTTAGCCTTGCGTGGCAATATGTCATTTCTCACGCTCGTGAGTATATAATGACACCACTCTTTAACTCGTTTATTTTATGTATTGTTCCAAATAGGTTACAAATGTTATGGTAAGCATTGTACAAAAATCCTTCTCATGTGTCTGACTCCGGTGAACTCTTTTGTGCCAGCATTATTTTAGTAAGAAATGTCATAAATTTGTGTTATGGAAAAATGTTTTATTCTCTCTCGCTCTCTCTCTCTCTCTCTCTCTCTCTCTCTCTCTCTCAAGCTCGTTATTTGGCATATAGGACTCGTTGATACGTATGAATGAAAAAATTGCTCCGGGTATCGACCTCATAGTCTTAGACGTCGGATAATTAATTTTTGCCCATTTTAGTCTTAACATTAATATCTCAAATCGTTTAAACGTTTTTCAATATAATTGCGCCCTGACATGAGTGTTTTCAATAACGCGTCACTAGGATTTTTTTTCTTTGTTAATAGTACTTATATGAATTATCAAAATCAGATTAACGCAACCAAGGGAATGCATTTCTTTGAGCTCTTCTCCCATTCTTTTCTTTTACAATTGACATGGGTATTTCGACACCCATGAGTGAATATCAACTTAGGATCTTAATGTTAAGATAATTTAAACCCAGTGTTATACATTTCATGTATCAAATTTATTGGAAATAAACTACTTTTCTTTTCCTTGTTGTGTACCTTTACATTAGCTGTAAATAGTGTCGTTGGAGTTGGGTATTAGCTTTTACTCGTGAAAATACTTTTGACATGTTTACTACAGTTACACGGCCTCGATGTTCATCACATCATTCTCCAAGAAGAAAAAACACAATTATATATTTTGCTGCATCAATAGTTGTACTAATTCAGCCTTCAGCTTTATAATTGCTAATATGCCCCAATTTTATACTTGAACCTAGTTCCAAAGCCGTTTCAAATATTATCGGATGTGTGTACGAGCAAGTGTTTTCTCTTGTTCATGGATCGAAAACATTTTCCTTGATCTCCCTAACGGCGCCGCTCTCCTCAACCATATTTTCGAAGTTGTTTTGTTAGAGTTTGAGTCCAACTTTCTAGAACGAGACAGTCTTTTGCTTACTGTAGGCGTATTTAATGTAATAATTCATTCAATGGATCTGCAAGATCTCTCTGATAATGAAAAACTTCCGTGAGCTGCCACAAGCCCCCTAATGTAAAAAAATTCGAATGTGGCTCTTAAATTTTTGCTCTGATAAATCAAAATCAATTTCTTATGCGGAGAATTAGTACTGAGAAATGATAATTTTAAGAGATAATCTTGTATAACTTTTCAACTATTTGGTTTGTTAGAGGATGTTCAATACCAAGTTACCAAGAGGATGTTCAATTCAAGTTTGAGGATGTTAGACAGTTTGTTCTTATCATTTACAAAACACCATCAAACCTGTCACACGATCACCTCGTTAGCGAAACTCACAATGCTGTGCCTGTGAAAAAATCAGACAAGCTCCAGCATCCACAGTACGCATACCTTCCTTTCCCCAACGATCTATTTTATTCATCTCTTATTCGAGTTTAAATTCTCTGAAGCGCTCTAAGAATGCATGCTTTTATATAACACGCTCGTGACCTGTGCCTCGGACCACTACAGTCGACGTCATGGAGTAGACTGGCGGCTGACGAGCAGGTCTCGAGATGAGCATCATTGTAGTCCTTCTGCGCTCTCAGATTGCCTCGTACCAAGCTCGTCTCGATCTCCTCTACTACGGCGCCAGCCCTGACATGGGAGCCGGTGCCACGAGAGCAGCCCTTCTACGCTTCAGCGACCTGGCGGCATGTTGTCGGCTTTTTTCAACAATGCATCACAAGGATTATGTTTTCTTAGTTACTCGCATCTATGCGCATTGTCAAAATCAGTTTACTGCAGCGAAGGGAACGCATTTTTTTGTGCCTTTCAATCATTTTTTGTTTTGACGATTGACATGGGTATTACGATTCCCATGTGTGACTATCAACCAAGGATCTTAATGTTAAGATAATTTAAAAAACATTGTTGTACATATCATGCATCAACTTTATTGGAAATTAACTGTTTTTCTTTCCTTTCTTTTCTTCTCTTCCATCATCGTGGTGTGAACCTCCAGGAATCGTTTAGTGAGGGTAGGTTGTGATGATGAGTAGGTGCACTTGTTGCTAACTTTCATATCTTTATCCCCTCTCGATTTTTTCAATATGCACAGTACATGATTTCCTCGCCGTATAAACTCCGAGAAACTCGAGTGCATCATCATCAGTGAAAAACTGCAAAATGAAGAAAGGTTTGAGGCGTTGAAATATAGATAGATATCTTCTGTGTATTTTTTTTGCCTCTTAGGAAATAGTGGTTGGGAGCAAAAATAGACGCAAAAAAATTCTTCATGTGTGAAAATCCCACATTACAGCATGTTTCTACATTGATTATGGCTTTGATGATGTATAATATTTATGAAGTCACTGGTACATGAGAGCTGTTTTAACTCTCAGCATCGGAGAAAGCCAATTGTTTTAGAAACTTTCGTTTCCTAAGTATGGTATTTAGAATTGTTTTAACTTTTTTCGTCAGAGGGTAAAAAGTCACAACCTTTAATATGAGGCAAAATTTTTGATGCATCTGTAAACAAATTTAATTCTGCAGCATTTGTCGGCGCTAGATTTTTACAATGTGCTCAATCGTTCTGTTTAAGAACCTTCGAATTACTGGAAGTTTAAGTATACGTATTCGTAAAAATTCAGTATAGAAGCGTGTAGTATGTCTGTTAGAAGCTAACGTAATTTTAACTAAGGGTAATTTATAATTGAAACACGGATCAAATTAAAATCAGCATCTCACATTAGTTTCTATCAAATCTAGTTTAGTCGGAGAAGCTATCTATTAACTTGTGGTCTGAATCTCATTTCTGCAATTACTTACTTTTATATCATAACTACTGCTAATGAATATTTTCCAATCGTGCAGAAACATTTTAAGTATTGATTCTTTTTTTGCACCGCATGCCCAAAATGGCACAAACCTAATCGCACAAATCAAAGGGCTAAATTAGTACACTCGAGCAGCATGTGCAATAGGTAACGTTTTTAATAAATTTTTCTACGGAGAAAGTAAATTGCAGTCGTGAACTTCATTTTATTGTACTTTACAGAGAAAAGTTAATTATTCCTCATTTTATATAGTTCAGGAGAGGGTTAATGACGAAGTATGGTGTGTAACTCTAATTAGATGGCATGATTTTCTATAACTGGCCTCTAAAACATTTATCTGTATAACGAATTGCAAGAATTACTGTATCAAAATAAGAAACCCTCTTCAGCAACCCTCAACACAAGCTTTAAGAAAGTCAGAGTCCGTCCAAATCATGCCCTTGATTTTTCATATTGAAATTATGCGCTAGTGTTGATCAAATTATGTATGAAGCTAAATTTCTTGCAATTTTATGATATATATTTATGAAAATACAACAAAGCTAATAGCTGTTACGTATTATATTATTTATTTTTAGAAAAATGGTATTTAAAAAAAATAAACAAGGGTATTATCACTATTATGGCTAAATTGCTTGGTCGTCGTTTGACCTCTAATACACGAGATTAATGGTCGGGATCTGTACTACATGAGAAATTTATTGACGCATTAACAAGGCTAAAAATATCTTCTTCAATGTTACAGTCTGCATTGAAAATCTATAAAAACAGCAAATGAAATTAGTTGGGATGACATTTTTTGTCAGAAATGTCATGCAGTGACGCTACAGCGAACTAACTCAATTTGATAGTAGATCAATGCTTGCGGAAACTAGGACACCTACACGGGTAGCGTAAATAGAGCACTCATGTTTGAGACAGATACATGTGAAAGCACTACAGTTGTGCGACAGTGGTTAAAGGAAGGTGGATTTTACAGCGACGGTGCACACACAAATTAAATATCTAATCATGTGACTGCAGATCGACTAGAATCTATCCAGTACAACAGCTAATTTTCTGTAAATACAATGCCTGCTAGTTTTCATCATAGATGATCTGGGTGTGTCAACAATAGAATCCTTTATCTAATCCAAAACTTTCAAGTAAAGTGCGTATACGTAGAAAAATTTGACTGAAATACATTTACCAACGTAGCTCACATAATTGATTCCTAATATCTATTTTAAGCCCCTGATTATTTGATAGCTGAATTGTTTGTTAAGTAACGTAAATGATCGTTTCAGATTAACTTGTAATTCGGTGAGAATTTATTATTTAATCAACTTATATTACAGCATGTGGGACGTATTGCGCCAAGTATTATTGTCAAGGGTTATTAAATATATCCATGATTTCTTTGTCAGGGCAGTTCTTCTCTATCCATGCGTCGAATCTGTCCTTCTGCTCCTGGGACAACACAGTCTTCCATTCACCAGATTTTCCTGCCGAATAGGACATGTTTACAAAGTTATCAGCAAAAACAGTGTAAAACAGTGCTCTTCTCAAGTTATACATTGGAAATGAAGAAATACTCACATGTGTCTAATATTCTGACAGCAAAAAAACGGTCGATATTATCACGGGCATATTTTTGATCGAACATTCCCACCTTAAAGCCTTCTCTTCGGTTACAAACTCATTTTTGGAAAATTGATTTCAGAATTGTTTGCAGTCTATTTTTTTCCGTTGTTGTTACAGTTTTAACTGAGACTGTTGGAATTCGCCGACTATTTCTACTTCCATGCCTCGCTTAAAAATTTGAATACAAAAATTGAAGTCTTCTGGAACACATTCATGAAGAAAACTGCGGAGAAAATCTGATTTCTTAATTAAGTGAAAAATGACACCATGTATCCTTCAAAACCCCGATCAGGTTCTTTCTTTTCACACATTTTCAATTATTTTCATTTTTTATTCAACACATTCCCCGAGTTTTCTGCCATTTGTGTCCCGTTCGGTAGATTGCTCATTCGCGTACAGGCATAAATGAATGATATATCATCTGTTTTTCTGGGTCGTTTTTAAAAGTAACTGTTATCAAACGAGGTAAAATGGTTTCGTACAATTGCTCATTCATATTTCTTAGGAAACATAAAAATATATTCGAGCAATGAAATCGATTTCTAAATTCTGCTTCTCACAACCTAAACACATACTAGACTGGACTAGTAACTAGACTAGTTACTAGACCACCCATGATTTGTTAGGTAATATTATTTTAAACTTTTTTTTAACCCAGAAATTTACTCCTTAATCCTTTCACTAAGAAATTGAACATATCAATAAAAAATTTGAGGCAGAGACAATGAGAAATGTCCTCTGTGAATGATGATTGGTTAACACCGTACCCTCAAGTTAAAGTGAGGGATGATAAGGTAAGTTGGACCATGACTAAGAACGTGAATTCATCGCTACGCACTAGTATTAGAGAAAAACTCTAAAACATAAAACTAAAACATCACAACTCTAATACAACTCCATACAACAACATAAACTCTAAAACAACACAAAGGGGAATGTTAAATTTTTCCCTTTGCGTTTCTAAAACAGGGTGTTGACTTTTGCATTGTATAACTACTGAAAATTGAATGAATATTGTGACTTTCAAGATACCCAAAACACACGCTCAAGGCACTGGACGTTTTACAAGATCGTTAGGTTAGGTACCATCGTAAGGATAGGGCTCATCCGATCTGACGAAGCCCGCTTCACCTTTGGCAACAGTCAGGTCTTGGAAAAGATTATCGTTCTTGCTGATGCAGGGTTTGTCTATGCTTTGGCTCACCTGATCTGAAGAAGCCTCCTTCAACTTTAGCAACAGTCATGTCGAAGAAAATATCCTCATCTTTCTTGTTCATGATGTGATCATCTCGCTTCTTCATCTCAGAGAAACTCGTGAACTTGATGATCTGTTGGGCGAGTTACTCTCAAATTATAATGTAGTGTTCAAATGAATGCCTGAAGCTTGTCAGAAAGGGACATAGTGTGCAATACTGTTTGTTAACCTACTGATTTTATAATACACATTACAGTCACATGCAATAGGTAGTTTAATAGACTAGCCATTATATTTTTTACCTTTTCCACTTGCTCGTCATTCAAGTCAACGTTCAAGAACTTGCCAAGCTTGGTAATTTCTTTCTTGGGATTTTTTTTCAGGTTTTCGTAGAAGAGCAGGTGAACATTAGGAAGATGGCGCCTGTCCCAAGCCGACTTGACGTGCTCCCAGTAAGGACCATACATCACTAAGGAAAAATAAAATTTGTATTTATTCATCGTAATTTTGTTCACCTTCACGGCTCCAATCTCATTTCGCAAATGCATTTATAGAACTTGAAGCAATTCCAAGACAAGAATGAAAATAAAATCCGTAATGCGATATGAAATCGGATATTGGAAAGTCCCAAAAAGCACAACATACCGCCGTCCTCGAGGAAGATGTCGACGTATGTGTCGAAGTCTCCAGTGTAGCCCTCATATTTGAACAGCTTTGAGTGATGGTGGTAAGAGAGGCACAAGTCACGAGGATCTCGTAAGACATACACCACCTGAGGGTGAGGTGAAAATGGATATGCTTCAAAGGCCATTTTGTGGATAGATATAAGTGTACAATATCATAAGTACAATATTATCACCACTTTAAGTTTTGGACTAACACATTCTGTTGTGCAGATACACTCGTATACCTATATATAACTTGAGAGACAATGCACTGAAGACGAATGAATCTTTTTCTAGGAAGAAAACATTGAGCTTTGAGGAGGCAAAACACAAATTTGTTACATGAATGTAGTTACCTTAGCTTCGGTAAAAACAGTGTCGGAGAGGAAGTCGAATGTTAAATGAGTTTTGAAAATTCGCGGTCGTTCTGCAGCCTTCGCAATGTTCAGGAACACGCCTTTGCTTGGATCTGCTCCTTTTTCTCTGGAGAACACCTCGAAGTTTCCCAAATCCTCAAGCCCATAAATGAAAAAATCCCCCCTGCAAAGAAAATGGTGTTCAAGACTTGATTTTGTTAATATAAATTGATTTTTCAATTCCAAACATGCCCGTTGTGTCAACCGGGGGCATAACCCGTTTTATTCTAATCAAGTTGGAACATAACATCTCTTACTTTGGTTTTCAAACGTCGAATTACTACATTACTGAGCTCAATTACTGTTGCATCCAGCATGGCCGGTACTCTTAATAGCTGATACTCATAATTTGTTTGTAACAACTTTTCTCTATGAAATTTTATTTAGTCACTGCTCATATTTCAAATTTCTGTATGTTTAAGGCTTGTAGCTAATCTTCACTAAAAATTTCAGAAGCTCAGAGCCGTTGCTCCCGATTAGAGAGGAGCTTCAAACAAAGTCAGTGATGCAACGCTTATTGTATTTTTTGACAACTTTGCCTCCCTTGGTTACGTATTTCTACTCCTTCGCCTAATTCCGCTCGTTATAAAATAAATTATTCGTATCACCATTTATGAGATAAAATAGATTTACTTCCTTGTCGTATTCCATCAACGTGCTCCTAATAAAATATTGGTTATTTCTGTACAGACAGAAGGTTAGACTTGGTCCCATGAGAGCGATGTTCTACTCACTCGAGTATGGGGGCCCTGATGTGCAGCGGAGTACTGGCCGCTGGGTGGTCAAAGTTGGGGTTCTTCCTCATGGTCCACACGAGTTCTTGCGTCCAGGTCGTGCCGCTCTTGGGCATCGTCATGACCACCACATCATTTTCTTCGAACTGAAGAAATAAAATGTGTAGTTTTTGGCAATTCTAGAAATTGGCTGCTCAAGACCTGCTATCCAGTTAAACTTTTCATCAGTATTTCATTCAACGTGTAAATTTCAAGATTTACATAACGCAGCCTAATTTTCTCCTGCTTAATATTCAGTTGAATAAATTATTTTGTTCAAATTTTTCTTGGCTATTAATGTTCATTATATCAGTTTCACACCAGGATCAAAATTGCTCCCAACGAGTGAATGTTAATCATCTGTAATTCCACAGAACACGAATGAAAATGGATTTTTAAACTTACTTAGGTGGATGATTTTGCTGACTTGTTTCTCATTAATATTAACCAGCTGTAAAATAGAATTCTGGAACTTATTCAAAACAGCATTGTTAATAATTTCTTGAACATCGAAGTACATGAACATATCTCTAAAGTGCGAGTAAAACACCTCGTTTTTTAGCTAATATAATTAAAATACGGCTGACAAGCACCTCAAAGTCTTTCACTTGTTGGCAGTAGATCTTCTGCGGGGTTGGCAAATACCATCCGCCAGGCTGAAGTGTGTAAGCGCCATTGGTGTGGCCTGCGAAGAGCTTGTCGGTCTCTTCTTGGCGCGGCGTGAGATTCACGATCGTGTGACCCGTTGGTAGCGTCATCGCAGACCTGGTCAGATTAATAAAAATATTCCAAGAAAGATTTGTGGTTCATTAATTTGTGTGAGAGTCATTCCTTAGGTTAATGAGTTTTGATTTGGAGGAGAATTATGTTATGGTGTGTTAAACTACGGTTCACAATGTCATAGCTGTGTTTTAAAGAACTTAATAGGGACGTACGACTCGTGTTAAATTTTTCGTGTTCTTTGTGAAGATCTCTGGCACATTTTGTAAAGTGTTATACCCTTTCATGGATCAGAGTGGTGAGCTAGCCTCAGACACCTCAAACAAAATTTGAAGCTCGTCTCTCACCTCATCACTCATACTTAGAAAAGCAGACTCGATAAAAGTTTCGGAAAACGTTTGCGAAAAATTATAGAAAAAACACTGCCACCACATCTACTTCAGTTGTTTGAGCAGCCTTCTCCTATTCTAATAACTTGTTTTCGTGGACTCATTTCCACAGGGTGATGTAAACGTGAATCTTCATCAATGCCTAAATAAAATTCAAGTTCAAATTGAGCTTCTTTAAACATTTTAGACCATCGTTGCTGTATTAAACGTGAATAGTAAAATCTTCGTTGTCTTCACGTTCTCATAGCGACTTACGTCATGCCTATAAATTCTCGTAACTTGATTTCTTGGCTAATTAGTTTATTGGGCTTCTACTCTTCTTCTTGATTACCAAAACGGGCTAAATTCACCGCTGTGGAGTTTAAAATTGGAAATACTGTGATCTCAAGAAATAATTATAGGGGCTCAGCTAGGAAATTTTTTTTTAAATCACTGGTGAAAACATTGCATCTACGCAAAAACGCTTTGAATGCGCTCGTTGCCTGCGTGAGAATTAAAGGCTGAGAAGAAATAATAGAATTTTTTCAACATTATCCCCGTTGCCGCATACTTCTGATCGATTCTTGTATTTTTGCATCATTGTTGCTTCACTCAAACTAAAATGTTCATACGACATTGACAAGCATTCTAGAACTATTAGCGTACCCGAAGACATGCGCAAGCTCAACAGTTATTGGGATAAGATGTTGAGACTTTGCTTTTGAACCTCGACGACATAATTCCCTCCATGGTTGTGACCTGAACGCGATATTGTTTCCTCATATGTGTGGTCCACTTCTCAGCTTAGGATGCACTGATTTCATGTAGCTCAAATGTTTGTGAGAGACTTACCGATAATTATAAATTGTCATGAAGACTTCTGGATCTGGTCTGGCATCGCGAGGTTTTCTAGGAAAATTTAAGTTGGGAAGAAATTTAAATTAATTTGATTGAAATTTAAAAAATTGAATTGAAATAAAACTTGAAAATTTGATTTGTAATGGGGTGGAAGCAGAATCAGTTTTTTGAACGACAATATGGTTCAAACGCTCCTCGTAGTCTGAAATATAGGATTACTATATGTATTAATTGCACTAGACGATAAACAACCCACGCTCCTCGCAATATGTTACGCTCATTTTTCTTACGCCTCATTCCTCACGATAAGTTCCCCTGTAAATATGTCCTTGCACTAATAGATATAACATTTACGCTCTGGACCTTACAAAATAACTGTCTATTCGCACTCGCCCACTCCTAACAAACAAGAAGAAAGCTGGCACCTTATCCGGAAACTGTTTTTTTAAGATAAACAAGATCGAAAGCGCGTACCAAATCTTACAGCGGTTGGACCCTAGGAGCTCACTTTGAAATCGATGAACTTCAGAATACATGTACTCACTTCAGACGAGCCAGGGAGCTCTGACGGCGCAATACTAAGCCTCTACGCCTGATGTGGGATCTATTTAAAGAAGCTGCAAGCGGGCATGCTCAGATACGGATCTTGTCTCCAATGGTAGTCAAGGACGAGGAGCTACGTAATGAAACGTATTCCTGGGCGAGGAAGGGGAGAGATAAGACGAACTATGCAGTCTAATCAGATGATCACCCAAGGTCAACTGGGCCATAAATAAGTTAGGCTTAGCGTAAGACGCTGTGCATGTAATTGGGATCGTAGTGCTAAGGATTTTCATACTTCAATGGACTATGTGCGTATATAATTAATTGAATATTATTCACATTTGATAATTGAGCAAGTTTAGTCTCTTCTTGTTGGTACAATGAATATTTTATCACGCATGCAAGCATTATGTTGATTCACCTTCCAAAATCTGAGTGCATGCAAACAAACGACTGTGAATTATCTGCTCTTACCTTACCTTCACGAGCTATAAAATTTACGTTCTCTCTCAAGACAAATGTTGCCGGAGATTCAATACCATTTTAGGACCGCTAATACGCTAATACCAATGCATTAATTAATATCAATACGGTATCATTATTCCGATAGTGGTGCGCCGATTAGAAAAGGTTCTCCATATCGGACATTACTGGTTACACGTTTGAAGACTGAGTTAGTTGTAATGAAAGACTTAAGTTTATGTGATGAATTCGGTTCAAATTTACTTAGAATTGTATATTGGTTAATCTGTTGGCCGAAAGTTGTCTTGCGTTGGTGAACAAACGATTATTTTAATTTACCATAGTTTTGAAGCCAGAAGTGAAGCACTTTCCTATACATTTTAGATCGTAGCTCTCATATTTGCAGCTACTTAAAGGGTTCTCTGGGTTCAAAATCCGAAAATTATAAATTTTTTGAGTTTCCATTCGCGTGATAGATAATTTTTCTCTGCATCCAATGATGACTTTGGCTTGGCTGTACGTTCGCCGAGTCACGAACTAGAGACACTCTTCCCCCGCTCAGTATGAAATTGTTTTGATTGTTTGCTTGCGAGATTTTGCTGGACAACTCACCTATTGATTTGCTCGAAATGCTCTCCGACGAAAATGAAATATAATAACAAACTGTGAACGAATTCTGAGCATGATCTCCCTATCAATGCTACAAAGCAAATGCTACTCATCCTTGATAACAATGATTTTGTTGAATTTGGTCGAGTGGATAGACATAACAATGTTAAAATACAATCATATCCCACTAATTCAAGTTTTGAACCAACACTTTTTGTTGTGTAATTAAATATGAATAAGCCTGCAACTTGAGGGATAATGCCCTGAAGAAGAATGCCCTGAAGAAGAATGCCCTGAAGATTCTGAAGATTTAATAGTGTGTTAGTTATAATTACGACTGCTCTGAGGCATGAACTCATTATGGCTGGCGTAAAAACCTCGTTTGAAATGTATCTCCTCCCACAGTTTGAAAATTATACGTAGAATAAGAGAAAAAATCAAATTTCTGATCAAAAAATTCCTAAAATTCAACAATTCAAAATATCAAAAAACTATCAAACAGGTTTTAGACATTATATTTTGCCATCTAAAAAACGTGTTGCTGGTTCTGAAACTGTAAAATTGCCAGTGGAGATACAATTTCCATTATACATATTTTGTCTGTTTTTTCGATAAAAAAGTTTTGTAACAAAATTACAAAAAATAACACTCGAAACAAAAATGAATCGTTGCATCATTTTACACCTATGGTGAAAATTTTAAAAAAAGTCCGTCTGAACATTACGAAATTTTTGTTGTCCCGACGGTCCCCTTAAACTATATAGAATGAACCCAATTTCTAAATATTTTGCGGTGTTATTTCATGAACGGTTCAGATCTCAGTACACTTAGAAAATTAAAAACTAAGCTGAAATAGGGACAACTCTGTGTGAAGCTTACCAAAGTGTTACAAAGTGTCTTTGAGCTTACCTCAAAGTGTCACTGAAGTCTTATAGCTTTGCCTACTCGAGTGCGGCCGTACTCGGTCCCTAAACCCCTTCGTAACCCGCAAGGCCGTAATATTTTAAGCTCACAAGTGAACGTGTCACATCTGAAATATTCGAGGAGGTATATGAACCATTCACTGATATTTTAACATTTTTTACTGCAAAGCAAATCCGCGACGCATTGCAGGACCTTTGGTAGATTCTCAGTAACGTACTCTTCACACGTGTGCTAAGCGTGTATCAACGTTTTTATCAGCACACCAAACACTGAGATGACAATACGGGATGGAAAAACATGACCTTCAACAGTAGCAGTGGCAGTCTGTTGATACGGTACAAAAATTCAACCCGGACCGACGTCCGAAAGAGCGAACTTCTACCTGGTCTTAATGGACGTAGGCAGAGTGTTCTGTGTGGTATACGTTGTCTATGCAAGTGGTCTGTACGGTCTGTGCTGTTTTTGTGTGGTTTATACGGCCTGTATTGTCATTTGTGTTCGTGTGACCTGTTTGGTCTGTACATTGTGTTGTTTTTTGTGGTATTTGTGGTAGTGGGGTCTGCCTAATCTGTGTTGTCTGTGGGATGTCAGTGGTCTGTGTTGTCCGTGCGGTGCGACACCGAATGTTACCCGCGCCAACCAGTCGCTTCTCTCGGTCTAGGTCACGAGAAGAATTTCTATTAGGGAAATCCCATGGCTCGTCTTGCTTTCTCGCTCTGTGAAGCAGAACTGGATCGAGACGCAATAACCCCCCAAAGCTATAGTCGATATTCTGATCCTATCAGAATATTTCCTAATACTTCGTCTCCACTCCGTCATAATTTTAACACTTTGACTGCGGCAAGTAAAAACTGAACAATATAATCATATTTCCAGCATGATCGAACGATTTACCATGCCCGGCTAGATCTAAACAAGAACTATCTATCTTTATGCTAGTATAATACATCAGAGTGGCACACTTCATCGTTTGAGCACGAATTAGGGCAAAATATTTAAATTCCAAAATTATACACGAGTCAGTCTTCCCACAAATATCAAAAATATCATTCTATTGCAAAGGAAGAAATTAGGAGCACTGCTTGCAAGAAAATATCTGTTGCAGAAAATCATAGAAACTGTGCAAATATGAATAAGTTAACTTTACTGTTATTCATGGTGGAAATCATGATGTTTTGTGAACAATTATGGATTATTAGCGGCAAAGCATTAGTGTTCCTCATTGATTGTTTTCTTTTCGTACCTGATGTTTTCTAAGGGTTAATAAAATTGAAGAGGAATATAACAATTATAACAAAATTTATAATGATCATATAATTGAAGAAGAGGCACTACATATTATCAATGAAGTGTATACCGAGCTTCAGAAAAGATAATAAGATAATGTTAGCTTGTTCGGTCTAATCTGTGGAATGCGATTGGCAACTTGCAAGCATTAGGTAATTCTTGGCGTCCTTGACTGATCATTTCCAATCAAAATCATGTGTTGTTTTCCGCAACAGCTCATGTTGCGGCGCACATACTTCGGGTGCGTTAACGAAGCAAATTGTGGAGTTAAGCAGGAGTTATCTGCACTACGGCTAACGTCTCAAATTAGCCACTAAAAATACTGAAGATCGCAAATTTGAGATTATAAACGACTCGAACAGCATAGATGTTCAATAACGTTTAGTTTTCTTCAAAATTTGCGGTGCTTTCAAGTTTAAATCAATACATACTCAACCATATTCCAAGTGTTTTTTGTTAGAGCGTGAATACAACTGTCTAGAACGAGATATGCTATTACTTACTACAACAGTATTAAATGTGCTTATCCATTGAAAGGATGAGTAAGAGGTACTTGATTTTGAAAAATCTCCGTGAACTGCCACCTACTCCTGATGTAAGAAACATGGCTGTTGTTCATTCCTGCACTGTTAAAGAAAACTTATTTTCTTATGCGGGGAATTAGTATTAAGAAATGATAATTTTAAATGATTAACTTAGCTTTTCAAATTTGTACCGAATATCATAAGCAAATAAATTAGATCATAGAAAAATAATGCAATGTAACATTCTTTTGTGCCGGTATGAATGTAATATAGTATGTGTCATACATGTGCGTTTGTGTCGATCTGTTTGTTATATATAATGTGTTCTTGTGTGTTGGGGATTTGTGTTTGTATTTAGCTTACGTGTGTTCCTGTCGGTCCTCAGACCCTAAACCGCGAAAAGAGAAACACAAGAAAAGTTGGAATTAATGGCTTTTCAGAAACGGCAGCCCGAAACTCTGAAAGGCGGAGAAAATACCGTGAATAACTCAATGGAAGCCTAGTATATCCTGGTTAGGAAGGTGTCAGGCGAATACTCGTACAATCATTGGTCGTTTCGTCGAGAGCCTAAACTCAAAAACTGATGTTTGATGAACATGAGGGCGGCGAAAGGCAGTCGTACGCGAAACCCATTCGAATGTGCCACAGTGCAGTGCGTTATAAGTAGATGCACCGTAAAATATAAAATAGAGCTCTATGTGCTTCATGTATGGAAAGAAAATTGGAATCATTTCAATGAAATGAGTAAACATATAAATAAGTACGCTGATAATAAGTAACCAAAATAAATTATTCATCTATAATTTTCCTATCATGAGAGACGTGAGGGCTCTGATACTACGGGTTATCAGCTGAATTAAACGGAAAAAGAATCCGTAACAATGAAAGAGCAGGAGTAAGTTAACGAAATGATCCAATTGAACATCGTCGAATAATGTCAAACCTCATGAAACTATTTTTTGAATGATTTCAGCTGAAACGTTGTAAGGAAAAACAATATGATGATTTGCTTGTAGCTGAAAGGAAAATAAATAATAACTAAAAATAGTGCAGTAATTGTGAATGGATGTTTTTTATTGTCAGGGGAGGCGGGTTTTAGAAGTACCAAGCACAAGTACACAAATCGGAAATGCTTGAACTTCGAAGGAAGTTTCGTGCTCGTCATAGCCGTGTGGCTTAAGGACCTGCCCTTCCGTGAAGGCATCGAGGGATCGAATCCCGACGCTGGGTGGCGATTTTCTCTGTTGGGTATAAGAGAAAAATTCGAAGCACAATTCCTCACTTTACCCAGGTGTCTGAAATGGGTACCGCTCTTGACCGGGGGAAAGCGCCATGGCGTCCTGTTAATTATAAGGCATTTTAAAAACCAATGTACAAGATGATATGTATCAGGCTTGAATTGGAAATTAAGCATCCTTAGATGCTTAGATGTTTGTTTTCGGGAGCAGATGGCTACGCGCAATAGAAATACGAACTGATACCTAAAACGGAGAACATGACTGTCGTAACGAGAAGTCCAGAGATGGAAACATGGTGTCACGAGTGACTCGCTGTATGCCTGGTGTACGGGAGCGCTGTTTGAATAAATGCGCATTGTAACGAGTAATGTATATAAATGCAGTACTGACGTCCCATAGTTCGGGAAAAATTGACCGATCAATTTGTTAGTTTTCAAATTATTGGTAGCAATTACTAGTGTGCCAATTATTAAGATAAATTGTAATGTTCAATTTCGTGTACCTATTGCTGGTATGATTAATTAAGATTAATTCTTTGATGTTAATCATTAACGTTCCAATGGTTTTATTGCTTTGTTGCGCACTGAAACTGCATTGTGTATTCTTCGCTTCATTACCTGTTATGAGGATGTAATTGCCTCGAATAAAATTGGTGAATGTCTGAGCTTGTGTGTAACCTATCTTAGTAGAAAACAAGCATTGAACCGAGGAGACAGAAAATGAGCCGCTAGAAAAGTAGCGGAGATGTAAGTCAGCTGTCTTCACGCTTGGTGAGTACCGTAACAGTTTTATTTTCAGGTTTATTACAGTGTATTGTTGCATATTTTATATATTGTATGCTTATTTTATTGTATGTATTATTCATGTCCTTATTGAGGAGGACCATTCGTCCCTTCCCAGATTCCCTTGTTAATTTAATGCAAATTAACGACGGACAAACACGTCTCCTGACAACTTTTTGATTTCATAGTATAACAAAATTTTTACTTTTTTCTGTCCATGGTCAAATAATGTTATTTTCTATATCCTTTCATCTAAAAAAACTACGAATATAAGGATTATTCTCTTTACACTTTGATTTTTTTAAACTGGCCAGCGATGTTTGAAACTAGTCTATTGTAATACGATAATTTCAATTATCCCCAGCAATCCATGCAGATTCTACACTAATTTGATGGAAAAAAAATTACAGAACTTTCTAGGTGACTTAAAAACCTTCAAAACTATTTTTTCTGAACGTTTCACGAACTTCTAGAATATTCTTGCAATGTAAATGGCAGGATAAATACAGCGAACGTGTGCTCAACAGGTCAGCTCACTTCTACCCGTCACTTCGCAAACAAGTCGACAGCCATCAGTCATTACTATCTGCATTCATCAAGCATGCATCCAGAGGTTGTACGCATCCCGCAGACGCATTTTGCTAACGTCTGTGGCGAGTTTATCAAAACTAGAGCTAAAAAGTACTCTCTGAAAAGATCACTGAAATTGCGCGAGGCCTACAATGCATACTTGTGCATGCCTGTCGGGGATCAGGAATAACCTTTGCTACCTCATTTCATCTGCGAACTCTGCAAAAGAACTCAGTAAGGTTATGAATGAATACAGTATATTATATTACAGTACAATATGTATTTGAAGACAGTAGATAGTTTTTTATTTTACCGTATATTATAACACTGAGTTGAATGTATCTGTATTTTAAGAGCGGTAAAGAAACTAGAATACAGTGCTGGCACAGATGATTCATTCAAAAGTTTAAAAACCTAAGCTTCTGGATCTCTACAAATTTTTCCAAATGTAATTTTATGAATACAACATTGACAAATGATGGCGATAAAGACCTCAAACTATTATTAACTGCACAAATTGGTCATCACGATCATTTGAAGCGAAATAAAAGTAACTTCATACTTCTTTATTGTTCAAAAGCTCTGTCACAACACAGTAACCTCTTCATTGGAACTAAGACTTGGAACTCAATCACAGCGAAGATCCGTGAAAGAAATCCTTGCATAGCTTTCAAAAGGAATCTTGAATCCCTTTTCCTATCGGAATTTTAATCTAAGTCAAGTCTTTTCTCCTAAATGACTCATCCTGTTAGCGTAATTTGTCATGGTTAATGTCGTTGATCTTCAGACTGTTCCCAAGTCATTTCTAGCACATAGTGTTAGCATCTATAGCCCATTTAAACTACTTTGTAAAATTAAGTATTGAATCTCATGTGAACTAATTCTTTGATCAGTCTAGCTCGCAACTAGGTTAATTAAGTGAATTATGTTAATAAATATATTTGTACCTCTTGAAATATCGTTGGTGGAAGGATGCCAAAGAAGTCACTGAACCTATTCGGGCCGACAGGTTCGGGTCTCGTATTCTCAAATTTGACCATTGTACTAGACTGAAGAAACAATCTACTTGTGTAACGCTTGTGGTAAATAAATTGGTTAAATTGTTGGTATCGTTTACTAGGCATGGTATTTAGAATAAATTGAATTTATTCGTCACAATGTAAAAAGCCATCATCTTTATGATATGAGGCAAAATTATTGGTGTACCTAGTACTTTTCGGAGGCAATTTTATTCATTTCTCTTATTATGTAGTGCTAGAGAGGGCTAGTGATGAAGCATTGTGTGCAACTCTAATGAGCTAGCATGATTCTCTGTAACTTGCCTCTCCAAAAAGGTTACCTCTAAAATGAATTACACGAATTTCTGCATCAAAATAAGAAAACCTGATGAAATAGTTCTTCTTCAGCAACCATCTATGCTTAAGAAAGTCAGAGTCCGTTAAAATCATGCCATTGATATTTCATAATTAAATTAACCGATAGTGTTAATCAAATTATGTACGAAGTGAAATTTCATAAAAAAATTGAGATACATTCATGAAATCAGAACAAAGGCAACAGTTGATACGTGTTATAATTTCTATTTTCGGAGAGAAAGCATTTAAAAAAATAACACAAGGCTGTAATGGCTTCATTGCTTGGTCGTCGTTTTGACCTTGAATACATGTGAGCAGTGGTCGGGATCCGTGTTATATGACTTATTTATTTACACATTAAGAAGGTTGAAAAAATTGCATACAATGTTACAGTCTACATTGAGAACTTAAAAAACAACGAATAAAAGTAGTTGGAATGACATTTTTTTGTAAGGAATATCACGCATAAAAGCTGCAGAGAACTAACACAATAACATTGATACTCAATGCTTGTGGAAACCAACACCTACACAAACAATGAGAATAGAGCACGTGTGTTTGAGACGGATGGATGTGCGTATGAGAACTAACAGTTGTGCGACAGAATTTGAAATATCGTTGATTTAACAGCGACGATGCGTAAACAAATCTCATATTATGTGACTGTAGAGTAGAATCTACTCAGTACAACAGTCTTATGCATTCCAGTTTGCATTATATTTCCGATTCCTCCTTTCTATTACCTATATTTTCTTACAAGCTCCTTACTATCATGATTACTTCTTGCTTCTTCAATTCTGATTATACATTTAGCTCTAATTTATTGAATTTTTCGCAATCAAAAGTTTTTTTTTCGTAGAGACATCTGAGGATGTCAACAAATAGAATCCTTTACCGAATCCAATTAAAATTTCAACTAAAGTCCGTATGCATAGAAAAATTTAATATAACTCACGATCATAATACATGTGAATAGAAGTATCTACATCATACAAAGTAGCTTATAGGCTAACCTTATTGATTCTTAATATCCATTTTCAAACACATGATCATGTGATTCCTAATTTTCATTTTCAAACACCTAATTATATGATGGAGGGAGTGCGTGGCGCAAATCTCTAGTCCGAAATGGTTGCTAAGTAACGTAAATGGTCGTAGTGTATGGAGCTTAAATTCTGCAAGAATTTTTCATTTAATCAACTTTTATTCAACCATGTGGGACATTTTACGTCAAGTATTGTTCAACTCAAGGGTTATTGAATATTTCCATGATTTCTTTGTCAGGGCAGTTCTTCTTTATCCATGCGTCGAATCTGTCCTTCTGCTCCTTGGAGAACCCAGTCTTCCATTCACCAGATTTTCCTGCCGAGTAGAATATGTTTACAAAGTTATCAGCAAAAACAGGGTCACACAGTGCTCTGCTTGAGTTATACATTGGAAATGAAGAAATACTCAGATGTTGCTTTTATTTTGACGCTAGAAAATACGTTGGATGGCTTCACTATTCAGTCCTGAAATTCAGAAAACTTCATGATGTTTATCTCAAGTTGTTCCGGGATTTTTAATACTAAGATTCATCACAATCACTTATTATGACTCGTTATTATAAACGAGCAAGCCATCTGCGTATAATAGGACAATATGATCTACAAAACATCCGCTGAAACAACTGTAAAAACCCACTTACGTCCATGAAGATTTCAGAACCCACTTATGTCGATATCTTTACAACCTTGTGATCATAGCATAGTATTTGCACTATGTGTTCATTGAAGTTCAATGTCACGTGGTAGTTTCTGTCTCGTTCAGATGTCGGTGACAACCCAAAGTAGTGTTAGTCTAATGATGACGGTTGTGATTAAGGTACAGGCACAAAATTCCTCGACCGGTAAGGGTCATAACGCAACTAAATTATTCAAGAAGATTTCAATAAGAAACTTGAGGCAGACAATGAGAAATGTTCTCAGTGAAATGAAGATTGGTAAACACTGTACGCACAACTTAGAGTGGGGCTGATAGGAAAAGTTGGACCAAGACTAAAGAACGTTTATTTAACGCTACGGACTAGTGTTGGAGAAAAATTCGATTTATCTTCAATACGAAGGAGAAAGTTTAATTTTTCCCTTTGCACATCGAAAGCCGGATGTTTTCTTTCAAGTTTTTTAACTACTGAAAACTGACTGAATTGTGACTTTCAAGAAACCAACCGCACACACTCAAGATGCTGGAAGTTTTACAAGATCGTTAGGTTAGGTTAGGTTAGGTTAGGTTAGGTTCCATCGTAGCTCATGCGGTGCGACGAAGACTCCTTCAACTTTAACAACAGTCAGGTTCTGAAAAAGATTTTCGTTCATGCAGATACAATGTTTTTATATGCTTAGGCTCACCTGATCTGAAAAAGCCTCCTTCAACCTTAGCAATAGTCATGTCCAAGAAAATGTCCTCATCTTTCTTGCTGATGCAGTGATCGTCTCGCTTCTTCATCTCAGAGAAACTCGTGAACTTGATGATCTGTTGGACGAGTTTCTCTCAAATCACAACGTAGTGTTCAAATGAATTCATGAAGCTTGTCAGAAAGAAAAAACTGCGCAATACTATTTTTTAACATGGGTACTTTATAAATCAAATTAAAGACACCTGTGAACGGAAGTTTGATAGACCAACCACCATATTTTTTACCTTTTCCAGTTGCTCTTCATTGAGGTCAACGTTCAAGAACTTGCCAAGCTTGGTGATTTCTTCCTTGGGATTTTTCTTCAGTTTTTCGAAGAAGAGAAGGTGAACATTGGGAAGATGGCGTCTATCCCAAGCCGACTTGACGTGCTCCCAGTAAGGGCCATACATTACTGAGGGAAAATACAATTTGTTTATATTCACCATAAATTTGTTCACCACCAGCTGTCTCATCCTATTTCGTATATGCATTTATGGAACTTGAAGCAATTCCTACACTAAAACAAAAAAACAGTTATGCGTTAAGGAATAGGAGATTGAAAAGTTCCAAAAAGCACAACATACCGCCATCCTCGAGGAAGACGTCGATGAATGTTTCGAAGTCTCCAGTGTAGCCCTCATACCTGAACAGCTTTGCGTGATGGTGGTAAGAGAGGCACAAGTCACGAGGATCACGTAAGACATACACCACCTGAGAGTGAGGTAAAGCAAATGCTACTCATCCTTGATAACAATGATTTTGTTGAATTTGGTCGAGTGGATAGATATAACAATGTTAAAATACAATCATATCCCACTAATTCAAGTTTTGAACCAACACTTTTTGTTGTGTAATTAAATATGGATAAGCCTGCAACTTGAGGGATAATGCACTGAAGATGACTATATCATTTTAGTTGTGAAAAACATAAAGCTTGTAGGGGGCGAAACGCCAATTTGCTTTATGAATGAAGGTACCTTAGCATTGGTGAAAACAGTGTCGGAGAGGAAGTCGAATGTTAAATGCGTTTTGAAAATTCGCGGTCGTTCTGCAGCCTTCGCCATGTTCAAGAACACACCCTGGCTCGGATCTGCCCCTTTTTGCTTGGAGAACTCCTCGAAGTTCCCCAAATTGTCAAGCCCATAAACAAGAAAATCCGCCCTGCGAAGAAAATGGTATTAATGATTTGATTTTGTTTATATCAATAACTTTTCCATTTCATATTTGCCTATGGTCTCAACCGGGGGCCTAACTCGTTTCTTTCCAGTATAGTTGGAACACATCATCTCGTACTTTGGTTATTCAAATGTCCTATTACCAAATGCCCTCCGAAATTTTGACATGTGTACTGTTACACAATTGAAATCAGTATGGCTCTGAACCAATGAGTCATTCTGTATAACTTAAAGAATAGTATAATAACATCAAGATTGTTCAAGAGAGGTTGCAATATCATGTTCATGGATGGTTAATTTGTGTCGATTTAAAAATGGTCGAGTTTCTTTTAGGTTGGGAAGGAAGATCCGCAAAATGCCCCTGTTTTCTGTGTAACTGGGACAGTAGAGCTACAGCAGAGCATTGGGTGAAAAATGAATGGCCTCTGCGTCAGAGTTTGGCATCTGGCGATACGAATGTCATCAACGATTCTCTAGTCATCTAGTGGAGGGAAAGAAGATTGTCTTTCCTCCCTTGCACATGAAACTGGGATTGATGAAGCAGTTCGTCAACGCTCTTGATCATTGTGGAGAGTCAGCTATAATCAGCTATCAGCTTGATCATTGTGGAGCCTCAGCTATACAATATGTTCAACTTTTCCTGGTCTTAGGGAAAAGGAAAAAAATGCTGGAATAATTGACGGACCTCAAATAAGAAGACTTCTGAGAGATCCAAATTTTTTCACATCAATGAATGAAACAGAAGAAAGAGTTTGGAATGCATTTTGTAACGTGGTGCTGAATTTTCTTGGGAATAAGAAAGCAGACAACAATGAAGAAATTGTGGAAGAGCTACTTATGAGCCTGCGAGATCTCGGATGTAGAATGAGCATCAAGATTCACTATTTACACAGCCAGTTGGACAATTTTCCAGAGAACCTTGGGGATGTAGATGAGGAAAAAGAAGAGCGTTTCTATCAGGGCATTAAAACAATAGAAGAATGGTATCAAGGCCGGTGGGATTCACATATGATGGCGGCTTATTGCTGAAGCTTGATCATAGACAACACAGAAGCTGTACATCAGAGACCAGTTAAGGAAAGGAAGTTCAGATTATTGCTAATTACCATTGATATGTGTACCATGTTTATGTGGTTTTACATTTTCTATTTTAATTCTGTCACTGTATTTGATTTGCTGTACATAGTCTTTGCAATCTTTGTTATTCCTTGATTAAGAATATAATAAATGTAGTACGAAAAATCACGTGTTTTAATCATGAGACCTTCGATTATAGGCTGATGAGTAATTTTCACCAAAAATTGAAAAATGGAATATCTCGAAATCCTGTTGTGATACACAAAAGCTGAGTTCATATTCTTAATCAGTAGCCCAAATTTAGTTAGAATTTGTTTTGGAACCTTTTGCAAGAAATAAAGTGTTGACCGGTGTTAGACTATCAACGTGATGCTCACAAGATATTGGTTTTACAGAAAGTTAATTAATGACTAGGTCCCATGAGAGCGATGTTCTACTCACTCGAGTATGGGGGACCTGATGTGCAGCGGCGTACTGGCCGCCGGGTTGTCAAAGTTGGGGTTCTTCCTCATGGTCCACACGAGTTCTTGCGTCCAGGTCGTGCCGCTCTTGGGCATCGTCATGACCACCACATCGTTTTCTTCGAACTGAAAAATGGAAATGATCAGTATTTATCATTCCAAAATTGGGTGGTAAAGACTTGCCCTCCAATTGAACATTTCTTCAATATTTCATGTTACGTGTAGATTTCAAGAGTCAAATTGAGCAGTCTAAATTTCTACTCCTTAATATTCAGTTAAAGGAAGAATTTCATCAATTTTTTATTGTTATTATGCCATATTTCGGTTTCACATCTGATGCGAAATTGCACGTAAAGTATTAATTTTATTCATCCGGAATTTCATAGAGCACGAATAATACGCAGTAGAAAGTTAAAGTTGGAGAAGTGGATGACTTTGGTTTGTTTTGATTGTTTCTCAATAATATTAATTAGCAGTAAACTAGAACTCAGAAACATACACGAAACAGCATTGGTAATGATTCCTAGGACATGAAAGTACAAGCACATACTTCTAAATTGCGAGTAAAATACTTCGTTTTTTGACTAATTTAATTAAACGAAAGCTGACAAGTACCTGAAAGTCTTTCACTTGTTGGCAGTAGATCTTCTGCGCGAATGGTAAATACCATCCGCCAGGCTTTAGAGTGTGAGCGCCCTTGAGGTGGCCTGTGAAGAGTTTGTCGGTCTCTTCTTGGCGCGGAGTGAGTTTCACGATTGTGTGACCCGTTGGCAGCGTCATCGCAGACCTGGTCAGATGAAAAGAAATATCTCAAAAAAGGTTTGTGATTCATCGATGAGAAAGAGTCATTCCCTAAGTTGATGAGTTATGATTTCAAAGAGGATTGTGTTTTGGTGTGTTTAAACATAGTTCACAATCTCATAGCTGTGTTTTAACGAACGAAATAGCTTCGACTCGTGTTAAATCTTTTGTGTCTTCTGTGAAGATCGCTACCACATTTTGTAAAGTGTGAGAGTCTTCTATGGATCAAAGTGACGAGCTAGCCTCAGAAACCACAAACAAAATTGTAAGCTCTGCTCTCACACCACAACCACCCGTACGATAGAAAAGCAGACCCGATAAAAGTTTTGGAAAAACGTTTATGAAAAATTGTATAAAAATGGCTGCTGTACAACGTCCACTTCATTTGTTTGAGTCACCTTCTCCTATTCCTATACCTTGCTCTGTCGTCTTCGAACGAAGCAGTTACCTTGGGCATCATTTATTTGGGCATCATACGTTTCATGGACTCATTTCAGTAGGGTGATGTAGAAGTGAATCTTCACGAATTCATAAACAAAATTCAAATTCAAAGTGAGCTATCATCGACGTTTTATGATATGATCATCGCTTCTACATTAAACGTTGATAATTAACTCTAAGTTATTTTTAGCGTTCTCATAGCGACTCACGTCATGTTTATAACTACTTGTAAATTGATTTCTTGGCTAGTTAGTTTATAGAGCTTCTTTTCATCTTGATTACCACAACTGATCAATTTCACTGCTATGGAGCGTGAAATGGGAAATACTGTGATTTCAAGAAATAATTACAGGGTCTCAGCTAGGAAAGTTTTTGTATTTAAATCACTGATAGAAACATTGCACCTACACAAAAACGCTCTGAATGTGCTCTTCGCAGGCGCAAGAACTAAAGGTTGAAAAGTTATAAAGTTATGATTTTCCTAGATGTCCCCTGCTGTCGCACACTTCTCACCGGTTCATGTATTTTTGCATTGTTTCAACGAAATCACGCCTTAAAACTAAACTGTTCAAACAAAACTGACAAGCATTTTTCATTTATCAGCGTACCTGAAGGCTAAACAACTATGGAGATACAATATTGAGAACTTGCTTTTGAACCTCGACGATTTAATTATCTTCAATTGTGTTTCTAGATAATTACTTGAACAAGACATTGTTCCTTCAAATGTGTGTTCCATTCAATATCTCAGGATCCGTTAATTTCGTGTAGCACAAATTTTTGTGAGAGGCTTGCTTATAGTTAAAAAAAAGTCATCAAGACTTGGGGATCAGGTCTGACATCGCGAGGTTTGCCATGAAAATTTGAATTGGAAAGAAATTAAAATTAATGTTGATGAATTTCAAAAATTTGAATTCTAATGAAACTCGAAAATTTAATTTACATTTAGATGGAAGTAGAAACAGTTTTTTGAACGACGTTAGAGTTCAAACGCTACTCGTAGTCTGAGTTATAGGCTCATTAAATGAATAACTTGCACTAGACGATAAACAACCCAACGCTACTTGCAATATATTACGCTTATTTTCTTACGACTAAGTTTTTACGATTAGTTCTCCTCTATATATGTCCCTGCGCTAACAGATATAAAATATCACGCAGCATCAAGTCTTTTTCTGAAAAACTTGTCCTCACAAAACAACTGTCCCTCCACACTCTCCATCTTATAAACAAGAAGAAAGCTAGCACCAGACTAGGAAACTTTTTTATTTTCAAGATAAACAAGATCGAACGAGCCTATGAAATCTTACTATCAGTTGTACCCTAGAGCTCACTTTAAAGTCGAAGAACTTCAGAATACAAGACGAGTCAGGGAGCTCTGACGGTGCAATACTAAGCCTCTGCGCCTGATGTGGGATCTATTAAAGAAGCTGCAAGCGGGCATGCTTAGATACGGAGCTTGTATCTGAATGCTAGTCAAGGACGAGGGGCTACGTGATGAAACGGAGTCCTGAGCAAGGAGGGGGAGAGATGGGACGAACTATGCAGGATGCTCGCTCAAGATCAACTGTGTCATAAGTATATTAGAGTAAAACGCTACGCATGTAAGTGAGATAGTAGATCTTAGGATTTTCATACCTCACTGGATTATGTGCGTTTGAAATTCATCACATCTCACATATGATTATTGATCATGTTAAGTTTTTACTTTGTCAGTACGATGAATATTTTATTACACATTTAGGTGTAACGTGAGCTAACCTTCCAAAAATCTTAGTGCTCACAGACAGATGAGGTAAACATCTGCTCTCACCTTACATTTACAAGCAACAAGTTTTGCGTTCTTTCTGAAGACAAATGTCGCGGAAAATTCAACACCATTTTAGGACCACTAATACAAATGCATAAATTAATATCAAAATGGTATCATTATGGCCACAGTGAGGCGCCGGTTAGTGAAGATTCATTCATGCCAGACACACTACTCGTCATGAATTTGTAGACTGAGTTGCTTTTAACTAAAAGCTGTTGAGAATGTATGATAAATTCAGTTCATTTTTACTACGAGTTGTAAATTGTAGATCGGCTAGTTAAAAGTTCTTTTGCGTTGGTAAATAAACGACAATTTTAATTGAGCATATTTTTGAAGCGAGAAGTGAAGCACTTTCATTTCCACTTTTTTGATCTCAGCTGTCGTCCAACTACCTAAACTATGCCTATGGTATCAAACCTAAAAAAAAACTACCTAAACTATAAAAGATGAACCCAATTTTGAAACATTTTTTGGCGTCATTCCACGGACTTTAAAGATCTCAGTGTTGAGCTGAAATAGGGACGCCTTTCTGATCATTTCATCAAAAACCTCCAAGTGTCACTGAGGTTTTACAGCTTCGCCTACCCGAATGTGGCCTTAAATACGGTCACGAAGCATCTTCAAAACCCGCGAAGATTAAATATTTAAATCCTACAAACAATAAGTGTCATATCTAAGATATTCATGGAGTTATTTGAGATATTCCTTGATATTTTAACATATTTTCCTGCAAAGCAAATCTGCGTTGGATTACAGGATCAAATATTCCTGGATATTTTAACACATTTTCCTGCAAAGCAAATGTGCGTTGGATTACAAGATCAGATATTTCTTGATTTTTTAACATATTTTCCTGCAAAGCAAATCTGCGTTGGATAATAGGATCAGATATTCCTTGATGTTTTAACATATTTTCCTGCAAAGCAAATCTGCGTTGGATTACAGGATCAGATATTCCTTGATATTTTAACATATTTTCCCGCAAAGCAAATCTGCGTTGCATTGCAGGACCTCTGTTAGATTCTCAGAAAAGTAGTTTGCACAAGAGCGTAAAACGTTTGCGTTCAACTTTTTTTACAACACTCCAAACACTGAGATGTCAACATGAGATAGAAAAACATGACCTCCAAGGGTAGCGATGACAGTCTGTGGAGTTGGATGAAAACACTCAAAACGTTCAGACGTCTGAACGAGCAAACTTCTACCTGGTCTGAGTGGACTTATACAGAGTAGTCTGTGTGGTATACGTGGTCTATGCAAGTGGTCTGTGCTGCTTTTATGGGGTTTAAACCGCCTGTGTTGTCAATTGTGTTCGTTGACCTGTTTGATGTGTACAGGGGGTTTATCTTTTGTGTTTTGTGTTCTGTGTGGCGTGTGGGATCTGCCTAGTCTGTGTTGTCTGTGGGGTCTCAGTAGTCACAGTGGGGTGTGTTTTGCGTGATCTGTGACATCCAATGTCGCCCGTGTCACCCAGTCGCTGCTCTCGGTCTAGGTCACAAGAAGAATTTCTATCACGGAAATCCAATTTCTCGTCTTGCTTTCTCGCTCTGTGAAGTCGAACTCGATCGAGACGCAATAACCCGCCAATGCCAGAGTCGTTATCCTGATACTATCAGAATAATTCCTAGAACTACGCCGCCACCCCGTCACAATTTTAAAGGCTGGCATAGCATTCAAATGCATGCACTCTAATTTAGGAGCAGAAATGTGACAACTATATCGCAACAAGGAGCTGCATTTTTGAGAGTATTCCTGCTGTGGGTGACCTTTGCCTGGAAAATTACCAAATTACTTTGCCATTTCTTCCCCCCTTTTGAATTTGAGAGCAAAAAACCAGGAACCCTTTAGCTTTCTTAATCCATTCAATGTCTATAAATCGCTCAGCTCTGCAAGATCAGTGAGATGACAGACATTTCTGGCGTAATTTTGAAAATCAATCAAACCGAGATTATATTATCTGCATGCTCCGGATTAATACTATGACTAATTGCGTATTTACATCACTACTTACAATTTGGAACATTTCAAATAACCATAATATTATTTACCATTTACACGGTTGGATATCTCGTAACGATTATTAAATCTATTTCTATATATACCTAGATAAATGTTTTACTAGTAATAAATAAGACATAACCCTCTTGCATTTCATTTTCAATTTTAAAAGTTGCTGCCTATTGTGAAGTTCATTCCTAATTTTCTTGTTCTATAGGATTTGCTCTCTCGATGCCTGAAGGAGGCCCAGCGGCTGCAGCATCACTTGTACCACTGGACAATTATAGAAAAAGCGAAAAATTTTTTGTTTTGTTTAGCCTCCGACTCGGCCACCAGAAAAGTTACATTTGAAATTACAACACGTGAAGGTGAACCGGTAACGCACCGACACTTGGCGATCTTATCGACCACTTGAGTGCACAATTAGTGCATGAAAGGCAACCTTCATCTGATCAAGTAGTGACTGGCCTCTAAAGTCAGAAAACACATTTCCCTATCGCTCTGAAAATGAAGAATGGCTTAGCAGGACTGCCGTCAGCTAACTCCGAATTTCAATCTTCTCTGTTTGGTGCTGATCAATACGAAACTCGAGACGGTTTTATGTTACCAAGGGGAAAATAGCATGAGAACTGGCAGATGTGTGTGTGTCGAGCGAAGGAATCTGGAAGCGTGAGAAGGTTGTTGTAAAAATAACTCAGTCGAGAAACTTCCACGCAGCTTCTTGAAAATATCAGGATGAGCAGCGCAAGCATCGAAGTCGCGACTGACTCCGTATACAGCTAAAATAATTACGCAGATCGTGCACGAAAATATGTCTAACAGTCTCGCTAAATTCATTCAACATAGTTTTCTGATAATTTTGTATCAAATAGGAGTTCAAATATTACCACGAAGTAATTATGTTCTGAAAAAGTTGCGGATGCAGTGCCGGAGGAGAAGCTAGGTAAACTCTTGAGAATTCGGAGCAAAAAACTGTCGGGAGAGACGATCTCCTCGGCCCAAAAGCTAACGATTTTATACTAAATCTTGGAGAATCTACTAGTGCTCGAAAACGATGTAATTTGAATAAATACAAATCAAGGGATTTTTCATGTTAATCCTTTTCTTAGTTAGTTTAGGACTCCCTCGCTACAACAAAAGCGATCTCAAACGAGTTAAAAGAAGGGACCATTAAGTATGGACTGCAAAAAATGGGGAATCTATCCAAAAGGAATATGTTCAATTGTTCAAACTATTGTTTGAACATTTAACTGCGCATGTAAAGAGAAAGTTAGGAAGGAAGAGGAAGAAAATATCAATAAGAGGTAATGAAAAAGATATGAAAACTGGAGAAAGTGAAGTGGGCACTAAAAATAGAGGTCCCGGAAGCTCACCTTTATCTGAGGTAATCTAACAGTATCTCCCTGGGGGCAACAGTCCGCATAGAACAGAAGAGAAATAACTAACAAACCTAAGCCTATTACTTATGCTATGCCCCCTGAGGAAGGATTTGTTTAGAAATTAAACGGAAAGCATAAATGAAAATGAAGAGCCTGAAAAACGTTCATAATTTATGTGTACGGTGATGTTGGTTTTTCTGTAGCCACTTAATATCAATTGCCTTTGAAAAGGATCATAAATGCGATGTTAATCATTTATCGTACAATTAAAAGGATGCTAACGGACTCGTAGACTTACATCATGCTGTTCCTGGATTTATTTTCTGGAAAAAGAATTGATCGTTTGTACCAGTTTCATTGCACTCTAGGGCTGTAGTCCATGTTGAAACGTGACTGCTGAATTTATCGTATATTGAATCGAATTTTCAATACCGAGGTTAGTTAAAAAATGAGGCAAAAATTTTGAAATCATTCCCTTAGCTTTCATCTATCTCCAACCGCTGCACTATTTACCCAAAAATAGAAGCATCATTAAAATTTTTCCAGAACCCAAAATTATTCAGTGTTTGCACACTTACATACGAGTATAAGCAACAACGAGAGCGCAATAATGTTCTCTGAAACCGTTTGGTCCGAGGAGTCGAAAGTGGATCTTGAACTGAAAAACCGCAAGCTGTGTTTTTGTTTTGCAATGGTAGCCCTTTAACATAGTTGCTTCATGTCATCAAGTAACTCTCACACAAAAGACGGTCTCTCACAGTAATTCAAGCGCCCGCGTTCTACTTAAGTCAAGTCTTGCTATCGTATCCTTGAGTTTAAAAACGATCATTAAGTTCACAACATCTAAGAGCCGCTCCGACTATGCATTTTTTTCTTCGCTTGCAGTGATAAGGTTCTGAGTTTTTTATCTAAGCAAAAAAATGAAATGATTGACCACTCTTTTGCAGAGATCAATGGCAATTTGATTCTGAGCCTGAGTACCTACTTTAGAGGCTAAATTTGTGTCATTTTTACAGCGCCTTGCTTCGACTTTCTCGCAACTCCAATTCGATGTTCATACTCCTGCTAATCAGTACAATTGTTTAATTGTGTATGGCACATACCGCAGACCACTTCTTGGTTCGGCTAAAATTGCTAAAATTACGTGTGCAAATAGCGTAGGCATGTAGATAAAAGCACTGTCGTTTACCTGGCGTTACAAGCGCAATTGCTGCACCTCAGAAAGCACCATGTCATCTCACTGTAAAAATGAACAAAAACAGCAGCGCCCATTACTGTGCCGCCTGATCTCCTGAGACGTAATGTTAGAAGTGTTCAGCAGCACGAAAACGAACCCTGTCCGATCATACGTCTGTGCGGTACGTTGCTGAAGCATGCATGTATAAAATGAAGAAGGCGAGTAGCGAAGAGAAAGCAGACATTCTTCCCCTTTTGAGTTTATATTTTTGCTCCCACGTCGCTATTTAAAAGGATAAAACTCCGTTGCAAATCAAACAAATGAAAAACGGCTGCGAATAGATGAGATCAAGGAAGATTTTTTCACAGAAGTTTCTCCACTCACACATGATTCCGTTATCTGCTCCACATCCTTATAATCCATATTATTTTACAGGCTTCAATATTGAACCTGAGTTGCGTTGCGCTCTAGCAATGAAGAGCTATGCGAGGACATACGGTGCATCATCCACCGCCAGCAAACGTATTCCCAACCATGAGACCAAATTAACTAGATAGTTCATGTGACGCCTTAGAATTAGATTCAAGTCCCGCTGCGTCTTGTATTTTACATTCAAATTATTCACTAACTTCATTCACTCTTCCAGCCTCAAACAATGTTCTTAGAAACAGAGAAAGTTTTAATTCGTGTTTCTAAGCGCTGCGATGGTGTAAAGGTATTTATCAATTTCATAGTAAGGTTAAGTAATGGCGCACAGGGTCAGAATTACAACAAGCAATAGCCAAGAGTCAAACAGTGAGCAAATTTTTTGTGCGCAAATATTACATTCGTCGTCATATGCGATTCGCCAATATCAAATTTAGCGAAGAGCCTGATAGTACAGAAATTCACGAGCGGAAAAACTCAAATACCAAAATTACCCGCAAACACAGTACTTCAAATGCATGGTTTTACGCATTTTCGTAAACATGAGTTAAATTCGACAAATTAACCGAGACGAACAAAAACACACCCTCAATGCGTATTAACCATCAGGAACAGCATGTTCCCGATGTAGATACGCAGCCAAGGGCAGACGCGTCTCATCCCTAGAGGACAAATTGCCTAATATTTCTGTCAACGTTCAAGCAATGAAGTACAGCATGTAAGTTCAGAGATGCGAGGCAGCCCTACTTGTCGCCTCGCAGAAGCTATCTTGCGCGTTCCTCAGTCGCACAAAAACTAGGATCTCTTAAGTTTTTGCACTTCCCGTTTATTGTGATATAATTGAGGTGCAAATTTTGCCCAGAAGTTCAAATTTTAGAATATCTACGCTACACGAGCTGAGTGTAATCGCTGATTTACGATCACCATTGTTTTTGTCGTTGCTTTTTGAGGGTCGTTAATGGGAACAATCCCATTCAACTTCAAAGCTTATTCACAGAACAATCCCATTAAACTTTAAAGTTAATTTCCTTAACAAAGTCACATGCAGTGGCGCCATTTGAACTGCAGAAGCCTCATGGACTTGAAGGTTTTAGCCGTGTAGGAGATCATCACAACAACAGTCAAGGACACCAGGAACAGCAGATCTCTAAATGACCTCCAAGAACATTGCATGAACAGGTTCCCTAGAGAGCGCGATGTGTACAGCTCAAGAGGTCGTATTTTGCATCACACTTTGTCCCTAACAGCGCAGAATACTTACAACTACGTTTCACGTTAGACCACCGTAATAAATCAGACTCAATTAGTGACCTGAAATTCTTCTCACTGAAACGCAATAAACATTTCAATGGTAAATGCAGTGCCTCTTCTTAAATAACAAATTTAAGATGACAACTAATTACTTAGAGAACCCTCATAAAACATGGGGAGCAACTGGAAGACATTTAAAGCAATCACAACCATGCTTCAAAGCCTATTGTTGTTCTTTGCCCACTTAATGTGATGATAATAACTCAGTAAATTTAAAATCTGATCATAGTTTACACGCAACCTTATGTATTTGAGTATATTGCATCATCTATGGCATTAAACCGTCAAGCTTGAATGATAAAGGTGAATAATTTTAACGTTAACAAATTTTAACTCCAAACTAATCATGATGATTCGTGTGTTAACGCTTTATCTCTGAAAGCGATTTAGATATTGCTTGTGAAAAAACTTTACAAGTTAAAAATTTTAACAAGTAAGGAAAATGTCTGCTTCCAAGTAGTGCTTAATTGTGTTTAAAAGTGAACCTGAACGTTTTTTTAATCTTAACGTCTCCCTGACGGTTGCCAGCCCAACTCTCTGTTCACTTAACACAATACCCACTGAGCGTTTCAACTATGCATCGTAGTGCAGTCAGTTAATGTAACCTTAAAGTTCTTGTAACCGAAACCTGCAAATTTTTTATTCCAACCTCCAGCACTTTTAAGATACTCCCATCCTCATGACCCAACCCTCAACCTATTATCATCACCAAACACAGTAGTGTCTTCAGATAACCACTCTGTTCTTTAACGCATCCATGCCTCTTATGTTGACCATTTAGCCTCGTAAGTTGAACACTCAATCCACTAACGTAACCCAGCATCAAATGGCAGCCAGTAGCCTCCAAGCTTGTTTAGCCTCATTCTCAGCCTTCTCTCATTCCCAGCCTTCTCTCGTCCCCAGCCTTCTTTCATTCCCAGCCTTCTAAGTTAACCTGGGAAGGCTTGTAACCTGACCACTATGCTAATTATGTCTGCAGCCTCACATACAGAAAAAAAAAATCTGCGACGCCAGTGAGTTTGTTACACAAAAGTAAAACATGAAATTACTCATTTTTACAATTGCTCGTGATTTCTTCACGTGGAATACAAGAGGCCAAAATATTTCGTCAGTTAAAGAAATCATGCTCTAGTCAGTATCAAATATTGCGTGAGAGGAAAACAATTTGTTGTGTGGCTAAAAAACTGAAATGTCCTTCACTTGAGTTGATTAGATGCCCATTAGTGTTGTAAAGAACTCATTCGAGTAGAAGACTATTCGAACAGAGATAACGCATGTATCGTCAGCTGGAGTGTTTGTTATCGTACTTAGGCTTAACCGATCGTCAGTTGCGCATGACGGAAGCATCACACGTCGGTCGCAGCAACAGCACCTGTTGCAAATCACGTGCACATGATGTCTATTGGCTGAAAGAGCGGACTTTTTGCGGGAAGGGTGGCTGGTTCGATTCCTAGCTATGCCTCGTTGGGAAAAAAGAACTTCGCAATAATTTCCCATTCCATCTACGTATTGGAAATGGGTTCTGGGTCGACCGGGAATAACTGTCATTGCGTCCCGGTGATAGATGCATTTGAAAACCAATCCACGAGAGGATAGATAAATCAGGCTTGATTAGAATGGAACATTTTTTATTAGGTCTTTAAATTCGATTAAAACAACGTAATGCGGAAAATAGACCAATGTATGATGGTCTCTTTGAGCTTTTCATTTCATTCACTATAGCTCTCTCCAATCTCTTATTATTACATGCAGAGAATCTAAATCGTATAGAGGATGTCATATATCTCTCCCTACAACTTATTGCCTCCTCTACAAAAGAGAATCCGTAGTGTTAGTTTTTGCTCGCCTTTTTGAATTATATGCACATTATTCTTGTAATTTTAGTGTCCACTTATGACCATTTCTATAACTAATATTGAGACAGGCAACTAACATTTGAAGAAATACAGCTCTTAGCTTTACCCTTTGTGCCCTTCTCTTATTAATATTAAGTTTTAATCATGGCAACCAAATTATGAGGATATGATGCTCATAGCTTCACGTCCTACCTTGCTCTCTCACTAACATTGAGATTAACCTCGGGCTTTTAATTGGAGGAGACATGAAGCTCACAGGCTTATTCCTAGCTTCCAGATAGTCGAACGAATGCATCCCTCACCGAGCTCCCGGAACAAAACACGAGGCAATGTGTTCAAAGAACGTACAAGTATTATAAAGTTTGAGAAAAAGCAGCAGGACATCGAACAGAGAGCGATTTATTGGATAAGAAGTAACTAGTCTTAAAGCGAGTTTTTTGTTGCCGCCTATAATGTTGATTACCCTCTATCTCGCACGAAGTCTCTGCACAGACGCCAGGACTCTCCAAGCCTACGTGATAGAATTTACAAATAGGCCTCGACCAGGTATCGGCTCGACCGATGTTCAGCTGATAATGAATTCCATACTAATCTGTGCATGGTACAATACGTACTGACCTTGTACGTATAACAAATGTTTCTGGTCGCAACAATAGGAACACTTCTAGTATCAAACGGAGCCAGTCTGTAGTCGTTGGAATCATATGCACTCAAAATGCCTCACCAAACCTAGACTTATCGGAAAATTTATTCAACTTCTACAGTCCACGCCTAATCTCGACCCTCTCGTCAGCTGCCTTGTTTTCCGCTCATCTATCCTCTTATGTAGTGTGTGAGCTGTCTTCTGTGAAACTCACACTGCATAAAATTAATTTTGGGACAGCAGTGAAAACGATAAAGCTAAACGAAAACTTGAATTTACCGATAGATTAAGAAGTATTTTTAAAAATAAAAATTTCAATTTGATACTCCTTGCAGTAATCTTTAACTTCGTTAAAGATAAGTATCTCTACCTTCATTAAAGAGAGCTGAAATAATTATGGATTTTTGCTAGTTTCTTTCCTATTGTTGTAAAAGTGTCAATTAACAGCCTTACTATTGTGCGTCTAATTCAATCCTTATTGCTCTAAGATTGCCAACATAATTTTTTTACCCTGCTAAGAAACTGCTGTAAATTTGTCCCAACACTCGGATCTGTACACATGGGTAAATATTTAATTAATTGGTTTCTACACTTCCTGGAAAGTACGTTTCCTTTCCATGCTCTAAAAAACTTAAGAACTGCGTCTGTTCACAGCCCAGGCCCAATTTTCCTGTTCATGCGTGCCAGTGGGCCGGGCGCGGAGGTGCAGTGCAGAACTGTTGAGTTTCGTTTTTCCCCGGCATATGAAGGAAAATTCAATTAGCTGGGCTTCTCAATCTTTACCATTGCATTGATTTAAAATAAATTTTCGCATTTTCAAGACTTTTCTTCCTTTTAGGCATTTTCGACCGACCTTCCTGCATTCTAATTCAAATTTTAAAAACCAATGATGGGATTTTTGTGTCATTTTAATTGGAAACAAACTGTTTTTCTTTCCTTTTCTTCTTCCGAAATGCGTTCGAAATTGGGGTGTCAATTTTTGAAACATTCAATTTCAGTATCCTGAAAAGTTCTTCGAACGTTTAGAAGCAACACTTCTACAGTTAACGTTGCTCCTCATCGCTAATGATTTTATTATGTGCTGATGATAAGATGTATTTAATTATAAAATGTTGTTTGGCCTCCGATTTAATCTTCAAAATCAGCAAAATGATCTGCTCAGGGAAGATGTTTTATGAAAAATCCTATTTCAAAATTCCAGCTAGCAATATCCAAACGAATCCAAACTGAACTTCACTATGTAATTTTCATCGTTTTTCCCGGCTAGAGTTACACCTTCAGTGTCGTTTTCATAAAATGAATTTTATTCCTGTGCTGTGGTCCTACCCTGTTGATCTGTCGATAGTGACGAAAATCTGTGGATCTCTAAAAAAAGATGTCATACGACTTCTGGTGGCCGGTTTCCTACTTCTTTGTTTTGACCAACAACTGAAGGAGGATGTATTGTGCTGGGTACGTGTGAGGCTTATAAATTGTCTAATGTTGGTATGTCACACAGAATAACCCAGAAAACTAAATTAGAAATCAAGAAGTTACGACTCAAAGCGCAGAGAGACCAGTTATTTTCCAACATAGGTACGCAACATGAACACTAGTTTTTCTGTGCTACCCTATATATGTCTTGATATCAAAGAAACTGTTATTTGATACGTTCAATAAATGCATCATCTGTCGGTAGGATGTGCACTAGATATCCGTCACACGGACTGCATAAACTCGAGAATTGGTCGATATCCAGACAATTATGTATTTGCTAGTTTCCTTTTGGCGAAATAGCACAACTGATCTCCTTACATTGCAAGATTCTACGTATTAGAAATGTTGCAGTATTGATTTCAATTATACCAACATCATAAAAAATAGAGCAACTGACGCTTCTGCTGTGTTTCAGCAAGCTAACAAATTGTTGACATTTCGTTCCTCAAACATGAGTTGTAATAACATTTAATTTATTTTCTTCATTATCTGGTAAAGTCTCATGCATCATGACCTGAGAATATCTTGATATTGATGTAAAACTATAATTAATGATGACTTCATTTTAGGAAATTGTTTTTTTTTTGCTAATTGCATGCATGCATGCACGGTTGGCTCGAAAAACGAATAAAAATTAATAGCAGTTTTTCATAATATAATAGATTTGGGTTTAATTAATGACTATCAACGTTTCCTTGCAGGAAGCACGTATGAAGAACACAAACAACCAAATTTCATGGAATAGAATTTGCTCCGTAAAACTGAATAATCTGTTATGGTTTGCATTCATTATTTATGAACCATTGATTAAAAAGTACTGAGTAACCACTTACTCATTTATTGTACTACAAAGTTACTCATATTAAAATTAGAATTTGATGTGTCTAAATATTTCATCGGAATACAGGGATATGTAATTAACAGATGTATCGATGCCAGTCTATAAATATATTAGAAATACTTATATCGGGCATAACACGACGGCGAACAGAAAAAATACTTTAAGTTACTCTGTGGTAGATTCAAACATGCACAAAAATTTCACCGGTGACTTCAGTCTGCGATTCGAACAGTCATCGTCACGGACGTTGATATATGGATCAGATACCAGAGCAATAAAGAACATTTGAAGCATATAACTAATTTTTCTAGATTGATGCAAGTAAGATTTTATATTCTTCTTCCCATGGCCTCGGCTGTTGTGGCAGAGAATGTTTGGTGCTACTATAGCGTAAGGTCTACCGCCATACATCGCCTACCTAGGTCCAGTTTGAGATGTACAAATTAAGTGTTTACCGCTGGCTAAATTAAATGTGTGGAAAAAAGTAAGATTCATTAGTAACCTAACCTCACGCTATACTCTCGTATTAGCTAGAGGTAGACCTCACGCTGTAGTGTGGTAGACGCTATAGTACTAGCTAGAGATAGATCTCATGCTGTAGTAGGGTAGACCTGACGCTATCGCAGCACCGAATGTTTGCTGTGTTCCCCTGCCATTGTACTGAGAGCAAAGCTCCCTGCGCGTCGCCTTCCTGCATTCTTTTCAACGGAGCTGAGTATAAGAGACTTCTTTCATACGCATCTTCAAGATCATAAAGGACAGCAGACGGTGTTTTTTGTATTTGTTTGGCTCAGATTCTTTGGAGAAGTTAAGACTTCATTTGCTAGTAATGATTGAAGCAGTGAGACGAGTATCGAATCATGAATCAAACATTCATTACATGGCGGAAATAACTATTTTTATCATGAGTTACATGATGATTCTCAGCTGTTATTTGACTCGAAAGTAAGTTAAAGATACGCATTTTGGCCTATTATTCTCTTTCCAAATCACTTTCTGTAGCTACCAAGTTACTGATACCTCTTTTGTAGCAGCGGGAGTTACAGAATATGTGCAGGCAGGAAGGTTACACTCACCTTCACTGTTAGAGAACGACTGAAAATTATATAACGCTCTTACAGGTTCGCAAAGAGGCTTACTTCAGGCCTACTTGTGTACTGTTGGGCCACACCTGACTGCTTCTCACTGAGCGATGAAAAATTATACGGAAACCCCTGTTTTGTAGGCATGGTTGATATGGGTTGCTAGTCTAGAGCTTACTGTGGGAAATTTTATGAGATAACATCTTGGTTAATTTACTTATTTACATAGAAAATTGTTGTATTTGCAGATCTCGTTGAGAATGAGCCTAGTGCTCGAAACGTTCGAACTAAATGTTTTTAAAATATTTCTTTGCTGTATCATTCCTTTTATAGAAAATTAATTGTGCATATTCTATCAAAATGCAATTTTTAAACTCTTCTAAAATATTGAGTTATACTAACTAACATTCGAAATATTCTATTTAGTTATTTCCTCAGTTTAGACCTATGAATCTTCTTCGCTTCTGAACGAATAAAAAGCGTAGCCTATTTCAAGAGATCAATGTAGCACCAAAATAACGGGATAATTTTCGTCACAAAACACATGGTTGATAACTTAAATTCAGCGGTAAACGTTTCCGTGATAAGATTTTAATCTTCCTCTTAACATAAACATTTGAATTTAAGGTTGGCAATCCCAATATTATTAAATTTAGATACAGGATTGATCAGTTCCGGTTCAAGTTTAGGACCTTTCAGATATTTTAAAAAGCGATATAATTATATCTGATATATTAACTTTAAAGGGCATAAGTGTTTTCATTTCTTATTCATGTCCCTAAATGTTGAGGTAAGCTCTGTGCGGCGATTTGCCGTTTTGTGCTCTCATGAGTTTACTACGACAGCATTATTTGTGGGTAATCTCACGTATCGCTACAGTAATGTAGTAAATTAATTGGTCAGCGTTCTGCAACAATCGTTTTCATGCGTCTGACTCCTGTGAATTTTTTGTTCCAGTGTAATTAGTGAGTGAAATCTCATAAAAATACTGTTTGTTTTATTATTTGTCAATTTCTCACGTTACGTAACATGTCAGCTCCTTATATTATTGTCAAGTATTTGAATGAAAAATGTCATAAATTTGTCCTGCAACTTAGAGCACGTTCTTTGATGCAGTTAATCGAGTTCTATCACTTGAATTTCTTGAATTTCTTGCATAAAATTCTTCTTGAACTTCTACCATTTTGACCTTTTAGTTTTGAAAGAATATAAAAAATGAACTGGAAACGATTTCAATTTCACTCCCGATTTCATGAAAGTCAAAGCTCATAGGCAAATTAAATGGAGACTGTCAAAGGCTTTTTCACCACTGTGTGCTCATTTTGATATCTTGTCTCGCCAACCCGCTTCTGCGGCGAAAAACTTCCAGAACTAACTGGCACAGGAAACATAGTCTTTAGCTGACACCCTGAACGGGGTCAGTACACGCTGCAATAACAAAAACTTATGACAAGTAGGACAATAGCTAAAGAGAATGCTCACCTCGAAGTTTCGTTCGAAGATTATGTTCCGGTGAACAATTCTCCACAAAAAGCCGGCTGTCAAGGATTAAGCTTCCCTGAAGCGGGGCCGGTATAGGTCAGAGCACATTGTAGACATGCGCCCCGGACCACTTATCATCTTTATCTGAGGAAGCAACCCGCGAAGGCCCCTCCTCAACTTCGCTCGGATCCGTAGCTGAGGCTTC
>JACJUY010007815.1:0-13245 GCA_014220935.1 Platorchestia sp. MABIK
CAACCGATCGGGCGTAAGGTCCACGAACCGCCGTTCACTCTTTTGGTGGTGGAATTTCACAGTTTGTACCTAAGTACATAACACTCCTGCAAAGTGACGGAGTGGCGTGGGTGTTGAGACTGCCTTGCTGCGCCTGTATGGTGACTTCAGTTGAACAGTCTGCCGAATGTTTGGCAGCACTTTTGTGGGAATCTCCTGTGGGTTTGCGCCTGAAAATTTGAAATTTAATTCTTACTGTCACTGCCGGATTCTTTCTGTGACAACATTGGGTACTGTGAGACTGCATTACTGTGCCTGCATCGTGACTTCAGCAGTCAACTTAATGATAGACTGCACTTTGGTGAGGAATGTTCAGCAGCAATTTTTCGTACGTTCAGCAGCAATTTTTCTTATGTTCAGCAGCAATTTTTCTTATGTTCAGCAGCAATTTTTCTTATGTTCAGCAGCATTTTTTCTTATGTTCAGCAGCAATTTTTCTTACGTTCAGCAGCAATTTTTCTTACGTTCAGCTGCAATTTTGCGAAGAATCTCCCGTGGGTTTGCTCCAGAAATCACAAGTTTATCTTTGCCTGTCTGAGTTTGTTTTATGACAACTGCTGTCTTGCTTTTCAACACCTCTTTCTTCTTCAACCTTTATCTTGTTTCATAACATTACTTCTCAATTTACTGTTTCTATGCGCACGAGATCTTGTGCGGGAACACGCCAAATGCATAGATTCCATGTACCCTTAAACTCCATACTAAAGGCTGCCTTCATTTTTACTCTCTTTGAACATCTTAATTGTGGTAAGGGAGGTTTAAACTAACTTATAATGAGTCAATCATTGCATTGAATATCAGTGCTGTTCGATTGGAGACGAATACACCCACGTCATCAGTTCCGGTAATCGCATTAAGGTAATAGCGGAGTTGTCTTATTTTATTTATTTGGTTATTGCCGTTTTCATTTTATTCTGTGATCGCAATTCAGGTGATCACACGAGCGATTTTTATGGAACATTAGCCCGTTAGGAAACTTTTCTTTCCTTGTCTTTTTGTTTCTTTAAATGTCGCTTTATCACATGCACTTTCAGGAGATACGGCAAATGATATACGTTAAGTTGGTATTCAAATGACAGTGTGTAAATCATTTTATTTTATTCGCGGTGAAGGTTTTTTTTAATCCTACCACCTTATAACAAGAGAAGGTCAAATCACTGATAGATTCAAATTTAAGTGCAAGAGGAAAATATCGTTTAGTACACTTGCACGCTCATTGTGTGGGCATTCCATTTGTTTTGAGTCGGCTCTGGAAAAACTGAGAAAATTCGTTCTGCTTTAAAAGTGTGCGGTGTTGGAATCCTTCTATGCAATTTGTCACGTTTGATGGTGGAGAGCAGCAAGTCAGGCCGATGGTAATGAAGTTGGAGATCACAATGACGCACGAGTAGTCGTGCGTCACAATGTAGTACTTGTACGTCACAATGTAGAGTAGTCACAATGACGCACTTGAGCTCTTTAGAGTAATTTTTACGTTAAATTCGACACATGGAAAATGGATCGGGATGCTAATGAGTGTCATTGGGAGACGTGTTTCGGCCCCATCAATTTGGTGCATAAAAATCTGTTGGTACAGAAGCACCGAGTGGAGCGCGTTGTTGCGAGTGCCCTTCTGCTTTTAGGAATAAATTAGAGGGTCATGAGCCCATGAGTGCTTGTGCTGATGTTTCTGTTTGTGCTTGAGCCGTCGCGCAAATTGCGCTGTTTTTGCTGTCGCTGGTGACGAGTTTTGGCGCAAGCAGATTTGGATGTTCAATTTTGATGTTGATGTGGGAACCTTGAAAACAAGCGTCACTGCGATATTGGATGACGTCGAATGGAAATAATAATAAAGATCGGAACTGCGATACTGAATAACTTCGCGATGAAAATGTCAAAAAAGATCGGAACCGGGATATTCAATAACGTCGATGTGAAAAGGTTAGAAATGAGCGTAACAGCAATTTTAAATTGCTGTTGGTGCTCGCTTGTCTCCCACAGAGTTTGAAAACTGTTATTCTCGTGCTGTTGCGTTTTTTTCTTTCTAAATTTCGACTCGTTTGCGGTTCTTTCAAATCTGAGTTTGTAAATTTCCTGTATTGACGGCTAATAAATTCTCATGTTAAATTTCTTTCAATATTCGACACAGTGTGCTGTGTCGAGTTTCAAGCTTGAGATCAAAGGAGATTGTATTTTCCACCCCCTGAATTGTCTGAAATGTTACACCTTGAAAGTATAGAAACAATTTTGTGATCTGAATTCTCTTACCTGGCCTAGCATTGTCAGTACAACTCTTTTCACTCATGGCTTACTTGTTCTAGTTTCAAAATTGAATGCATATCTGATCACCTTCTATTAGTTTCATAAAACTTTCATTTGGTCTCGTACCTCTTTTTCTTAACGCTATCTACTCTGATGTTGACTGTTGGTTCCTCAAAGCCATGCACTTATCTAATGTTTTTAATTTTCATTAACTCTGGTACAGACGATCTCATTCCTTTAATTTTTACACTCTTTAGTTCTTTCCACTTCACTTGCTTCAATTTCTACTCTTCTTAGCAGAGTCGATCTCATATTTTTCTACTTCTACGCTTTTCAGTTCTGCTGAGCTCATATTTTTGTTTCTTCGCCCTTCAGTGACACTGATCTCTTTTTTTCAGCATCTACACACTCTAATACTGGTATCACATTTTGCAATATGTGTATCTTTAATAGCCGATTATTCAGACATCTTCATTTTCAACGTTACCAAAATCTACAAATATTCTCATATTTTTTCAATTTCTACGCACTTTAGTACCACTGCACTACGTTCCCTTCAGTTTCCGTCTCTTCTTTTTTTTTCTTCTTCTCCTCCCTTAACACGTTCCCTGCATATTGGGCTACATGTGTACCAACGGGTAAATAATTGCTCATTTACGTATCGGTGTATATATATACACATTTTATTTATTTCGCGATATTTTTTACAAATATTTGTTATCATACGAGAATAAATGTTATCGTGCAATTGTGTTTTTCATATTCATTGGGAAGAATTGAAATTTATTCCAGATGGAAATTCGATTTCTCAATTCTGATACTTACAAACCTAACCAAACCAACCGTTACCAGCCGCGGAAACGCAGTGAACGTGTTAACTTCTCCTCCCTTAACCCTTTGCTTCCCGACGGGAACTCCAGTTCCCGTCGTCTTTCAGTTTAGGGAAATTGACGAAATTTCAGGGTAATTCAACTAGTAGGGAAAGTATTTGAAGTAACTGACAAAATTAGGGAAATTAATATTATTCCTGCAACTATGTTTTAGACACTCCTGAAGTTTGACACGTGCAATTTGCTATTGATATCCACTCAATGTAAGCTTCATGGTCTATGCAATACATTTCATACTTTTTTATTTAACTTGAGCAAGTTTTTCATAAGAACATGTATTTACAGATAAAATACAGCAATATCTAAATTGATATCTTTTCACAGATTTTTCGGCCATTTTTTTGGGCGTGGAAGCATACATTTTTAAAGCATAATTTTTTTCAATTCAAGTCTTTGACCACGAAGTGGGACAAATGTGTACCACTAGGTAAATTGTTCATTCACGCACCAATGTAAATGTATAAAATTTCAAACCATTTTACGACCTTTTTTGAAGGAATTTTATCATGCAATGAAAACATTATTGAGCTTTTACATTTTGTACATTTCTTACAAAGGACTGAAACTTATTCCAGCAAATATATCGATATTACCAGTCTGTTTTTCACAACCTAACCAAATCAACTTTACAACACGCGCAATCGTATTCAACGTGTTAGAAAGGAAGTAAGCACTTGCTTTTGCAGGAAAAAAAACATGCAAGGGCAATTTTGCTGATATTTCAGGGTAATGACTAAATTTACCTTGGAAAATTTTTCCCTTAACAATTAGAGTGTTGGGAAGGAAAGGGTTAACTTGCTGTTTCTGTGCTCTGCTTACCCTGTGTGGGGACACAGCAGGGGTCTTGATCCCGCACTTCCTCAGTTCACACTAAATGGTTGTTTTTTGTTTCCTTTGCAAACATCTTTGCCACTAAACCTGAGCCTTGAACTAACCAATGGAGCTTACTCTCTAGTGCCGCTAGTCTCGTATTTTTCAATTTCTACACACCCGAGTATCAAATAGATTTCATACGTTTTAATTCCTCCACGCTAGTACCGTTAATCGCATATTTTTAATATCTTCACACTCTAGAACCGAATTGATTTCATATGTTTCAAATTCCCCACCGCTAGTACCGTTAATCGTAAATTTTCAATATCTTCACACTCTAGAACTGTTAATCTCGTACTTTTCTATCCCCCGCTCTCTACAACTGACTGCTGATCTCAGTCCGCACGGCTTGTCACCGAGCTCGTCTATTCAAAAATCAGGTTCGAGTTTGTCCGACTAAATTTTCTTGCTTCACTCACTTATGAAAAGCGCATTTTTTCTTTGGAAACTCGCAACTTACACGGATTCGCCTCAACTTGAGCTGTCCGGCCCCGGAAAAGTACGCTTCTTGCAAGGACTTCGGCCATGTTTACTCTGATTTTTGACTCGCTTTTTTTGTGCTCCTAACGGAGATTTGATTGATAAAACCTGAAGGCACAGCTCATTAGGCCCGGTTTGTCTGGAATGATGTGGGCGACGCTCCTTGCATGCTTCTAGCTGGACTCCTATATGTAGTACGTCGCCCTGGCTAAATTCGTGTTTTGCATGCACTACGATGAACTCCACATAAGCCAGCTTGACATAGAGCGAAAAAATCGTCGAAGCCAGTCTGAAATAGAGCATGAAAATTGTTGTATCCACCTTAACATATAGTGAGAGAAACGTCGCTAACAACCTGAAATAGAGCGAAAGAATCATCGCTAACAACCTGAAATAGAGGGAAAGAATCATCGCCAACGGCCTGAAACAGACCAAGAAAATCATTGGAAACGACGCGAAACAGAGAAGATTAGGTGATGTAATGAGGAAGAAAGTGTCACCATGGGGAACAAACACAGGCAGGGTGAGGGCAGAAAGTCTGAAGTGTGGGGTACATTTTAAATGAGTTCAAAACTCATCTCGTCTCATTAATTTTAGAGCAGTGCTTCTTAAACGCCGGCACAGAACCCAGGCAAACGTACGCATTTTCATTCATTGATTTTAGTGAAAATACTGTCAGAAATAACTGAAAAATAGTTGGAATACATTGAAATTTATTATTTTTCTTTTTCTAGTATACTCTTTTTTTTGTACTTCGGAATGGACATTAGACGTCATCGCTGTGTTGCTGTTGGATGTACATATTGAATTTGCTTTTACTGTTTTTGAGGAGGTGTAGAAGTTGTGTAACCGTTAAATGCACGTATTGAATCTGCTTTTACCGCTTTTACCGCTTTTGAGGAGGTAAAGAAGTTGTGTAGCCGTTGGATGTACGTTTTAAATTCGCTTTTACCGTTTTTGAGGAGGTGTAGAAGTTCTGTTGCTGTTAAATGTACGTATTGAATGTGCTGCTTTTACCGTTTTTGAGTAAGCGTAGAAGTTGTGTAACCGTTAAATGTACGTGTTGAATATGCTTTTACTCTTTTTGTATAAGTATAGAAGTGTTACTCTTTTAACTCGTATGTCTGTATATTTTTATTATCATCTGTTGTTTTCGCTATTATTCAGTAATTCACGTACTGTATTTTCGTCGTACTTCATTGTTCTCGTTATTCCCAATTAGTCGTCTTTTTGCCATTTTTTATCTGGTTCAGTTTTTGTTATTCACCCTTTTTGTCATTGTTCACTACTTTGTTAAATCCCAATTTTTCAAGCTTTTTCTCATTACTGACCGTTCCTCTTCGTTACTTCTCATCATTCCTCCTTATTTTCTGTTATTACCTCATATAGTTGGTCTATTAGTACTCCTCGTATGGAACATTTGTCTTAGAACGTCTTATGTTAAGAAATTTTTGAAAGCCAAGATGCTGTCATGTATCTCATGTAGCAACGATTTTGGAAATAAACGGTTTTTCTCTCTTTTTCTTTCTTTTTGTTTCCGAATATAATTCATGCCACTCCTCAGGGAGTACAACTTTCGTTGCTCTGGAAATAAGCAAACCCAGGAAGCATATGTGGGGTCACAAGCTGAAAGTTAGGCAGGCTTTCCTTTTGTTGAAATAGAATAGGCTTGTTTTGATACGGGTCATGTTTTTTCGGTAGACCTTTCTTTCAAGCCCCTATTACTTTCTTCTTCAACTTTCCTTTTACTGCTTAAACTCTTTTTAATCTATCTTTTTTACGCGCAGGGCATGGGGCACACTTTGTGTCGAAATTCCCGTACACTTAATCTTTAATGATAAATGATGCTTTCTTCTTTCCTTTCTTAGGAGCACTTTTGTTGTGGCCAGAGATGCTTGAACTAACGTATTCTTTAATTTAATCCATTATCTGTCATTATATTTCACTGTCACTTTTCGTACCTTCCTGTCGTTTTTCGTACCTTCCTGTCGTTTTTCGTAGCTTGCTGCATTTTTCGTACCTTACTGTCACTTTTAGTACTTTGCTGTTATTTCGTACCATACTGTGATTTTTCGTACCCTACTGGAACTTTCCGTAGTGCTGTATATTTTTATACTTTGCTGGGGGGTTTTCGAACCTTACTGATATTTTTCGTACTTTGCTGTAATTTTTCATACCTTTTCACGGTCATTTTTCGTACCTTTTACTGTTATTTTTTGTACCGTTATACTGTCATTTTTCGTACCGTTCCACTGTCATTTTTCGTACCGTTATACTGTCATTTTTCTAACCGTTAAACTGTTATTTTTGTAGCGCTATACTGTCATTATTTGTACCTATATACTGTCATTTTTTGTACCGATTTATTGTCATTTTTCCTACCTATTTATTGTCATTTTTCATACCTATTTATTGTCATTTTTCATACCTATTTATCGTCATTTTTCATACCTATTTACTGTCATTTTTCATACCTATTTATTGTCATTTTCCGTACCTATTGACCGTCACTTTTTGTAACTCTCCCCATTTTCGGCGGCTCCGTCTTAGCGTTCTGCGCTTGCACTCCCGCCGGCAATCTCTCAGAACTGAGCGCCGTTTGGGCTCGTCTCGCGAGACTCGTTCGTCTGCGTCTCGTTGAGGCTTGAAAACCTAGTGTCTCGGATCTTTATGCGAGGCCTGGGAGACCCTCGAGTCTCCTGTCTCGGGGCCGAAAACGTGATACGTGTAACTCGTTTCTGAATGCGAGCCCTGATGTCTCGTGCCTCTGTGGTGGATGCGAGACCTGATGTCTCGTGCCTCTGTCGTGGATCTGAGACCTGATGTCTCGCGCCTCTGTCGTGGATGCGAGACCTGATGTCTCGTGCCTCTGTCGTGGATACGAGACCTGATGTCTCGTGCCTCTGTCGTGGATACGAGGCCTGATGTCTCGTGCCTCTGTCGTGGATACGTGACCTGATGTCTCGTGCCTCTGTCGTGGATCTGAGACCTGATGTCTCGTGCCTCTGTCTTGGATACGAGACCTGATGTCTCGTGCCTCTGTCGTGGATCTGAGACCTGATGTCTCGCGCCTCTGTCGTGGATCTGAGACCTGATGTCTCGCGCCTCTGTCGTGGATGCGAGACCTGATGTCTCGTGCCTCTGTCGTGGACGAGTTCTGATGTCTCTGTCCTCAGGACGAGATCTGATGTTTCGTGCTCCTCTCTTGGATGCGAGACTTTATGTTAATTGACTTAGTAAGGCCATTGAGCTCTAACGTGAAACGTAAAATTTGTAGTGCGTGAATTTTGAAAAAGCGAAGGGTAAATTTCTTTTCCTGTCTCTAGGCCCATGCTCTAGGCCCACGCTCTAGGCCCACGCTCTAGGCCTACGCTCTTGCCCACGCTCTAGGCCCACGCTCTAGGCCCACGCTCTAGGCCCACGCTCTAGGCCCACGCTCTAGGCCCACGCTCTAGGCCCACGCTCTAGGCCCACGCTCTAGGCCCACGCTCTAGGCCCACGCTCTAGGCCCACGTTCTAGGCCCACGCTCTAAGCCCACGCTCTAGGCTCACGCTCTAGGCCCACGCTCTAGGCCCACGCTCTAGGCCCACGCTCTAGGCCCACGCTTTAGGCCCACGCTCTAGGCCCACGCTCTAGGCCCACGCTCTAGGCCCACGCTCAGTTTACATTCAATCTCGTCGAAGCCTAAGTGACATTACGGCTTGCATATTCCGTTAGTGAATTCACGTAAATCTTATTTGAAAGCTGTATTATTTAATGCAATATTGACTGTAAGGGTAGAGTTGGAAGAAACGAAGAACGTGAATAATACGGACACGAATCCAAAATATTTTATAAATTTTGGTTTTCCTGAAACATCTACCCGAATGTTCCGTTTGCCCGCATTATCGTGTGAAAGAATATCCTCCCGATCTGAAAATGAAAATAGTGTCATATGAGGATGATGATAAGATGGCCGGCACTTATGTCGAACTTCGATTATCTTTTGTCATTTTCTTAGATTTTTTTCATCATTCTCTTAGATTTTCTTTCATCACTTTCTTCGATTTTCTTTCATCATTTTCTTAGATTTTCTTTCAACATTTTCTCAGATTTTCTTTATTTTCGGCGATTTTCTTTATAATCTTCGATTTTCTTTCACTTTCTTCAATTTTTGTTGATCATTTTCTCCGACTTTCTTCCATAATTTTTTTCGATTTTCTTCCATCATTTTCTTCAATTTTCTTCCATCCATGTTTTCGATTTTCTTCCATCATTCTCTTCGATTTTCTTCCATTATTTTCTTCGATTTTCTTCTGTCACTTACGTGTGAAGGGAGAGCGTGTGACGGGTCTCCCCTCATCGGCTAATAAAGTGACCTCCCAGCACCCGACGCACTACATTGACCATTTGCTGCAACGGAGGGGATGCGGCTAATGAATAGACCTCCACCGCCTGCGGAGCGTGTGACTAGCCAGTCGTCACTTTATTTTCTTAACGACTTTGGTGGGTGGGCAGTCATCGAGCTATTTCTGTTACGACTTGGCCAATCGCCGCATCATTTCTTCAACGACTTGAGATTCGCCAGTCGCTGCATCATTTCCTAAGCGACTTGAGATTAGCCAGTCGCCACATCATTTCTTCAACGACTTGAGATTGGCCAGTCGCCGCATCATTTCCTTAGCGACTTGAGATTGGCCAGTCGCCACATCATTTCTTCAACGACTTAAGATTGGCCAGTCGCCGCATCATTTCCTTAGCGACTTGAAATTGGCCAGACGCCGCATCATTTCCATAGCGACTTGAGATCAGCTAGTCGCCGCATCATTTCCTTGGCGACTTGAGATTGGCCAGTCACCGCATCATTTCCTTGATGACTTCAGATTGGCCAGTCGCTGCATCATTTCCTTGATGACTTGAGATTGGCCAGTCATCGCATCATTTCCTTGATGACTTGAGATTGGCCAGTCATCGCATCATTTCCTTGATGACTTGAGATTGGCCAGTCGCTGCATCATTTCCTTGATGACTTGAGATTGGCCAGTCACCGCATCATTTCCTTGATGACTTGAGATTGGCCAGTCATCGCATCATTTCCTTGATGACTTGAGATTGGCCAGTCATCGCATCATTTCCTTGATGACTTGAGATTGGCCAGTCACCGCATCATTTCCTTGATGACTTGAGATTGGCAAGTCACCGCATCATTTCCTTAGCGACTAGAGATTGGCCAGTCGCTGCATCATTTCCCTGATGACTTGAGATTGGCCGGTCATCGCATCATTTCCTTGACGACTTGTGGTAGCAGACTGTCGTTTGACTATTTCAACAACTATCTGTGAGACTGGACAGTCGTCATTCTGTATCTTTATTGACTAATGAAACTGGCAAGTCGTCTCTCGTCGAACTGTTCATGGACAGTTAAAAGTGCTACCGCAGCAATTATCCGACACTGAGACTAGCGAGGCATACAAAGAACATAAGCGACTACTTTAGAAGACCCTCAACACTGGATAGCAATGAGAATTGCTCAATTTCGAAGTGAAATTTTACGAAATACAGTATTCTACGGATAAGGACATTGAGAAGTATGTGTACACTCTTCTCAATTTCCTTTTGTTCATCCTCTATCAAAAATTTACGCAATACGGCAGCATTTCGGCGCAGCAATAATAATGCAGCGATACCGACGTCGTATTCGCCTGTACACCAGTTTTTTGGCACCGCTGCTGTGTGTATCACTGCAGTAATTCTGTTAGTTAACTCCACTGATCAGAAACTAACCGCAGAGGGCGGCTATATAGAACTAACGGCTATTGACCTATTGTGTCTTCTGGCAGTATTGGCTGCTGTGGCGCACGTATAGTTTTCACGGCACTAAACATTTAGCGACTGCAATGGGTTTTCGCTGTAGCTTGAACTGTTGGCGCTAATTATTGGTTTAAATAGACCTTGAAGTGACGTACTGCAGGAAACTATTGGAGGCACTGAACCGATTATTAGCAAGGTCATTTGCATTTTATTTCAGACTTCTGGCCTTCCTACACTTTTCCTTGCATTATTTTTTGCATCTCCCGTTTCCGTGACTTCTTCATTGTTTCATTCTCGATCTTGTTTACTGTAGTCGTTCCCGTTCTTTTCCTCTTTCGTTCTTTATTTCATGGCAGTCATCGTTTTGTGTTCCCTTGCTGCTATCTCTCTCCGTCATTTTATATTTTTCTTGCTCGTTCAAGGCCCCTCCCCTCAAACCTCAACCAACAAAATGCCTCTTTCACATCGCCTCTGCTCGCCTTAATTCAAAAGATAATCTGATGAAACATGTTGCTTTTGCCTAGCTGAGAACGGATCTGAACTTTACGAGCCAAAACTGCAGCATCGCCCGCGCGTACCAGCACCTGTTCAGCCCGGCTCAAATCACGCTCTTAATCCTCTCATTTTGACGTGAATTGCTCTCATTTTTGCCGCCTTTGACGTAATGCCAATCTGCCCCAACCTTAGCAGCGTCTTTGGCACGCTGCAAATTTTCGAGTTTGTCCTGCGTGCGGGAGTAAACTCCTATTTTTTCCTCCCTAATTTCTGGCACGGGCCACCGACCCATTATGAGCTCCCTTAAAAGTCCCAAGCCTTTGTTTGTTAATTTGTTAAAGAAATCTGGCAGCCTTGCCGAGATTTCGTGCCTCGAGGCAATTCGTTCTGGGAACTAATAAGCCAGAGTGACGATATGGCCTTTAGAAACACATACAAGGCCTTGAAAATTGAAACCTGAAGTAAAAGTGTCTGAATGTTTAGAGTTGGTTTACGTGGGGCACTGCTTTATTATGGCAGACTGCAACGCGTTGATAGTCGACGACGTGAAAGTTGCTTCTACTTAGCGACGGTTTTTCTATACAGCAATTTACGTTGGTTCTTTGGATCTTTTCCAGATAAGCTCGCTACTAATGCGACACAGAAGTTCACCCCCTTGTAACCTTCGAAATAATGCAACTATCGACTTCAAATTACTCTCAAACGAAAGAATTCTTAAATCTTTCGTTTGAAAGTAATTGAGAATAAACGAAAGAATGTTTTAATCTTTCGTTCGAGAGTAATTTGAAGTCAATATGTGCATTATTTCGAAAGTTACAAGTGGGTGAATTTATGTGTTGCATTAGTGGCGGGGCTTATCTGGAAAAGATCCGGTACTTTGATGTTTGTCTTTGGTTCTGTGAACATCACAAACTGCGTCCTGGAACCTCCAAAGGGAAAGTAGTTAATGAGCCTTGACATGAGGAGCTCTAATTTGCCGCGAGAGATGCGAGTTTTATTCAAAAAATTTTAAAATTAAATTTTAGAGATATTAGTTGGCCTTATTGAAAGCATTACTTAGTGATTATTTTGCTAACAAAACCAAACTGTCAACAGCTTTTGTGTTTCTACATTATACAACTGTTGATAACGTGATCCTGTATTTCATGTAAATATGAATTAGTTGTGTTTAATGAACATGCAAAACAAAAATGTCCGCAGGTCATCTGTTATGCGATTTTATTCAGAGCGGTTTATTGCACGATCTTTTATTTGATTTTAATATGGATTAGAGTTGTCGACAGAACATTTGGTGTCGATCGCAGTCAAAGTCTTGACAGCAACACTCTGTTTGTAAACCTAATATTTATCTGATTTTCTACGTAAATGAAGCATTTTAAAACTGGTTATGAGAACTTGATATTTTTTTCCGGCATATGTAGAGAGAGCTCGAGAGGGTAGAACGAGAAAGAAAATCAGAGAACTTTCACGCAAAATTTTTTGGAACAGCAACAGTATCGCAATTTTCAGAGCAACTATTGTTGTGTTAGAGTATTTGATGATCAGGTTGTGATTCCTGCCATGTATGCGAGTTCATTGCTTCATTCCTGAATAGCCAAGGATCAGTTATTCAGACTTGTTTTGTAACTAATGCATTTGGAAAATGGAGTCAAGTTTTGTAAACTAACCTGATTCTCATTTCATTTATTTAATTTGACCCTTATTCCTGTTATTTTATTTGACCTTCATTACAGTTATTTTATTTGACGATCATTCCATTTGTTATCTCATTTGATCCTCATTCCAGTTATCTCATTTGACACTCATTCCAGTTGTTATCTTGTTTAAGAGCTAGATTTTATTGGCTCAATTTGCCTCAAAAGAATGCGAACTAATTCTTCACGAATGAATACGATAAAAAATTACTCGCAGTAGAAAATGTAAATAATCTCAATTTCACCGCGTGACTGTGTTCGTGTAAGGTCCAGTTATTGTGAGAAACTGTATTTTTTCGGCATATTTCCGGTCGTGTTAACCAATAACGGGCTATAAAGATAAGTAATTCGGTAAAGAATTTTGAAGCCCGGTTTTGATTTACAGCATCGGAAATAAGTCTAAAAAATAGTTCATTTCAACAACTGGACGGTACACGGAACATATCTCGCCGTCAAACTCAGATTACCTCGCATTTTCCGCAGCAATTCTCAAGTTTGGCGTGCGTGCAGAGGCCCTTTTTCCCCCTCAGGTTCACACCCTCGGGGATTTGGAGTTCTGTCTTAGGCAAACTTCGAGTCTTGAACTGGCAATTGAAAAGGCGATAGTCCAGACTCCCCTTTTGCCCTCCCACACGCTCCCAAACTCCCCTCTAACCCTCCCACATGCTCCCAAACTCCCCTCTAGCCCTCCCACACGCTCCCAAACTCCCCTCTAACCTTCCACACGCTCCCAAACTCCCCT
>JACJUY010007815.1:28288-38333 GCA_014220935.1 Platorchestia sp. MABIK
CGCACGGCGGCATTCACACAACGCACGGCGGCATTCACACAACGCACGGCGGCGTTCACACAACGCACGGCGGCATTCACACAACGCACGGCGGCATTCACACAACGCACGGCGGCGTTCACACAACGCACGGCGGCATTCACACAACGCACGGCGGCATTCACACAACGCACGGCGGCATTCACACAACGCATGCCGGCGTTCACACAACGCACGCCGGCATTCACACAACGTACGGCGGCGTTCACACAATGCACGGCGGCGTTCACACAACGCACGGCGGCATTCACACAACGCACGCCGGCGTTCACACAACGCACGCCGGCATTCACACAACGTACGCCGGCGTTCACACAACGTATGGCGGCGTTCACACAACGCACGGCGGCGTTCATACAATGCACGCCGGCATTCACACAACGCACGCCGGCATTCACACAACACACGCCGGCGTTCACACAACGCCCTGAAGCGACGCTCAGAACGCAGCTGTGGACAGCTTCATTGCAGCGACGCTGACTTAACCAAAACAAACGACGTTCGGGCTGGAAGTTGGGGGAGGAAGAGAGGGGGTTGTGAAAGGGGTTGGTTAGTTTTATGAAGAGGGGGTGGAATAAGGTTTCTACCCCCTATGAAGGAGAGCTCTGGGGTACTTAATTAGTTTTGGGAGTGAAAGGGTTGGTAAATCTTAAGGAGAAACGGGGAAAGTACTGGGACTCCGGGGAAGGTATGAAAGGGGTTGGTAAGCTCTTTTAGGAGGTGTAATAAGGGATTCTACTCTTTATGAGGGGGAGCTCTGGGGTATCCAATTAGTTCGGGGAGTAAAGGGGTTGGTAGATTTTAAGGAGGTTCAGGGAAAGTGTTGGGCTTTCAGTTTTTTATGGGGGATTTGGGGATGGCAAAATACACCTCACGACCTTTTCGTTTGGTGTATTTCGCTGAACGTTTGTCATGGAATTGCTGTGGTTGTCTCATGTATAGACTCCCCGTTCCCTTAACTCGAAGGCTGAAAAGGCTGACGGCTGAAATTTAATCCGTTGACTGCGAGAGGTTACTGCGAAAACTCCTCTCGTTGACAGCGAAAAGTCAAAAGATGGAAATAAATTTATAAATACCAAACATTAAATGATTATATTACATGCCATTAACTTTTAAAAAAGGTAAAAATTGTCAAACGACCCATCGATGGGTCGTTTAGCAGCTGAAAACACTTGAGCACGACCCACCGGTGGGTCATATCTCAAGGAACGTGTTGAAATCAATCATTTTGGTTGTCTCACAATCACTCAGACAGCGTCAACGCCACAAGAAACGCAGTGCATCTGCCATACATACCTGTACTCTCCATTGTACCTCTCCATCGTACCTCTCCATTGTACCTCTCCATTGTACCTCTCCATTGTACCTCTCCATTGTACCTCTCCATTGTACCTCTCCATTGTACCTCTCCATTGTACCTCTCCATTGTACCTCTCCATTGTACCTCTCCATTGTACCTCTCCATTGAACCCCTCCATTGTGCGTACTTCGGATGGAACCGCACTGACTCGCTTGGGATATATTTTTGTCAATCACCAAACTGAATGTATCATCTGGTCTACAAATCTTCTAGAACTTTTCCACACCTCAGATGTTTCCTCTACGAAAGCAAAAATATTTTAACTTCTTACAGAACGCGTTTCTTCTACGAAAGCTACAGAGTTTTAACTTCATATAGAACGCGTTTTCTCTACTAAAGCTACAAAGTTTCAACTTCATATAGAACGCGTTTTCGCTACGAAAGCCACAGAATTTTAACTTCATATAGAACGCGTTTTCTCTACTAAAGCTACAAAGTATTAACTTCATATAGAACGCGTTTTCTCGACGAAAGCTACAGAGTTTTAACTTCATATAGTACGCGTTTCCTCTACGAAAGCTACAGAGTTTTAACTTCATATAGTACGCGTTTTCTCTACAAAAGCTACAACATCGTAAAAAATGAGTTAGTAAAGAACACCTTTTACACACGCCCCTATACTCGCACCCTCCACCTCCATACGTCCACCTCTCAACAGCAACGAACCAGGTCATCAAGACGCCAAAAATGATTTATCATGCCCTTGTTCTCTTGATCATTAACAACTTGATTCGTAGTGAAAATATTAGGCGGAGGATTTGTTGATCAATAAGCAGTATAAATATCTCCAATAAATCATTGTCAAACGTTTGGTCCTTAAAGGGCGTCTTAACATGTCAGTTTTCAGTTCGTTAGGAACAAGGTGACCTATGTGTGAACCCTATGGGGAAATGCGGTCTTCATATCGTGATGGCTTGGGTGTTCAAATATTCGAGAGTGCCTCTGCATTTCTTTGTGATGATCAGCTAACGAGAATGAACTTCTTCGGCTCAGATTTTACATGCATTAAATCAGATTTATTAAATTAAGGGTTAGAAAGAATGCATCTAACTTGTATTCCTTTCTAATTTTAGTCCGAATTCATTTGCTCCAGAATTACCTCACAGAATGGAAAATCACTTTAAGCGAAGGTCACGATAGACTTCGCTTTATACACTATTTATTTCTAAGTCTGGATCATTCCTTTACTTTCTGATAAATATATTGGTCTTATTTATCTCTCACTCATAAAATTTGACTTTTATGTTTCTATTACTCTCGGACGTAATCCTCTGTATTATATCCTTTGTATCTTTACTCTCGTACGTAACTACTGTTTAAATCTTTCTCTCGGCCATATCTTCTTTGGATCTTTTACTCCCGCATGTAACTATAGTTTTTATCTCTCCCTCTGTAACAAATTGTTTTGTCCTTCGACAAACCTCACTGCAATAAACATAGTCTCACACTGCCGTACATCACTTCCTCTCGCATGTATTTCAGCGTCACAAAGAGCCTGTCACAAAGCGCCACACTCTGGCCCTTGCTTTAATGCAGAGCAAAAGAGGCGGCAGGGCACGGTCTGGTGGCGGCTCTATTTTGATTAATTTGTCCATTAGTCAAGCGCATCAATGAAAAGTAACGTGATGAATGGGCGCCGCCATTTGCGCTTCACACCGCCGCCATTTTATGCAGTGGTGCTCCGGCGCTCCTTCCTTCCTCGCCTTGTGGGGACATGTGAAGCTTGGGGACAGCGTGAGGCCTGGGAAGTTAGGGGTCAGAATTATGTTTGGGGACAGCGTGAGGCCTGGGAAGTTAGGGGTCAGAGTTTTGCTTGGGGACAGCGTGAGGCCAGGGGAGTTTGGGGTCAGAGTGATGTTTGGGGACAGTGTGAGGCTTGAGGAGTTAGGGTTGGCATGAGGTACCAAGGATGACCAAATTTTTTGAAGGGGCTGGAAGACAAAATCAACTGATCTTGTGTTGTGCAGAGTGAGCAGTAAATGTGTAGAAGCATGTCGGTGGATATCGAACGCTATACAGCAACATGACTGTACACAACTATTTAGTAACTGGATATCCAAGTATATTTCTGATCATTTAATATCTAGCAGCATGGCTGGACGATTACCAATACTGTTACCAATATTGACCTAGATAGCTGAACGGTTACCAAGACTAACCAAGATACCTGGACGGTTACCAATACTGACTCAATATTTGGCTACGTTTTTTTGGAGCATCTCAGGTGGATGAGAATAAAGGTCTCATTGGCGAATGAAAGTATTTCATGGCTGCCCATATAATAAAATTAGGAATTTTAGTTACTTCGCTAAACTTAATGTTGGGAATTTGTACCGTGAAAAAGGGCTTCGTCAATAATTTTTACAAGATCATGCTCAACTAGTGACTTGAAATTTCACAAATCATACACTAAATTTGGCTATGATAGTTCTCCAAAGTGCTGAATCGACATTTCTCATTTGATTTTGTTGAATATCCCAAGCTGGAGGCTAGGTAGGCTTTCTTTTGTTGAACTGTAATAGTTTTTTGTTTGTGAGTCATCTTTTTTCTTTTCCCTTTTTTTCAGTACCAATAACTTTCTTCTTTAACTACTGTTTTTTATAAACTTTTCAATTTTAATGTTTCCCGAGTACCCACGTACCCACGTGCCATACACAGGTACCCACGTACCATACACAGGTACACACGTATCACACACGGGTACCCACGTACCACACACGGGCCGCGCACGGGTACACACGGGTACCCACGTACCACACATGGGCCGCGCACGGGTACACACGTACCTTACTCGGGTCCTGCCGCTGTTTTGAGAAGACGACCGACGGCGCAAAACTGCCTCACTTCTAATCTTGTTGGAGACTCCATTCTAATTTGGGCTGGGGAGGCTGGGAAAACTGGGGAGGCTGGGACAGCTGGGGAGGCTGGGACAGCTGGGGAGGCTGGGACAGCTGGGAAGGAATGATCTCACGGGCAGCCGAAAAGGGGGAAGGAGTGGGGAAGTGTCTGGGGAGTGGCGGGGCTTAGAATCGTTTGAAAGTGGGTGGGAGTTCGGTTGGGATGCTGGGGATTTTGAGGAGGAATTGCTTGAAAGAGAAAGTGAGGGTTCGACTGGGATGTTGGGGAAGTGAGGGGCTTGACGGGGAAGGAAGCAGTCGAATTGCGTGTACTTGAAAAATTTCAACTTGGGAATGATTATATAGGAGGGCTGAGTTGCTTGGTATAGCAAGTCTGCGCTTTTTATTCTAGTGCGAAAGGACCGGGTTTTTGAAAACCAACTAAATTCAAAGAAAATGAATACAAGAGTCTGACATTATCATCTAAAATCCCCACTGATTTGTTAATTCTGTTCCCCTTCAGGGGGATACAAATATTATGTCTATGGGAATTAGCGCTCCCAAGAGAAAAATGTGTGAGGACCCGAGCTGAGAGTTAGGTAGGCCTTCTTTTTGTCGAAAAACAAATTTTTTGTTTTGTTCAGAACAATTTTTTATCGGTTCATCGCTGTCCTGTTTTTCAGCACCTCTGACTTTCTTCTTCATCTTTTATCTCATTTTATGAACTTCTTTCTCACATTTCTGTTTCTTTGCCGTTTCTGCATAGAATATCCCCATTCTCTTATCTTCATACTAAATGGTGCCTTCCTACTTCCTCTCTTCGATGGGCTTTTTTTGTAGCGGCTAGGGAGGCTTAATCTAGTTCAAAATCTTACATTAGTTCTGTTTCCACCTCATGACTTGTGATACGAAAGAAACTCAAACTAAGTAAAACGCGAGGGGGTCGATCGCGTCGTGCTGGGAGTCGAACCTACACGCGACATTTCTGGGTCTAGCCCCCTAACCACTGCACCACCACGAACGCAGCTAACGAATGGTGCAGTTCCCAGAAATTAAATTTACCATAATAATTCAATGCTGTAGATATTTTATCTCGCTTCAGTTACAAAATTGAGCCCTAAGCGATAGCGAAAAAAGTTTGCCTAACATTCAAACCTCTTCCTTTTACAGGCAATCGATAAGACCTCCTGTAGTAGTTTGGTTGTTGAATTTTAAATTAATGCTGTGACACAAGTTGACTTGTTTCCGCATTTCCATTTCTAGAAACTACGAGGTCACGCTGCCAAGCCAATTTGTTAACGTAAAAATTCGAATATACGTCTACTGGCAAACGTTGCATCGAAACACAGCAGCATTCTCGGAAACGTTCACATCTTTTATTTAATTTTCTGTTATCTTAACGCTCATCAGTTCATCTCCCATGCGAATACGCTGCTTTGTGTCATACGTACACTTAAAATATACACGTACATGGAGGTATGTGTCCTTCGTAGAACCCATACATCGTTGACAGTATTTTGATAAATATTCGATTTAAGTTCAAATTGATTTGAATTTCACATTCACATGCCCGTAGTAAGAAGAAAAATTGATGATTTTCAGCCGAAACCAATTACTCTGGCAGTCCACGTTGTCGTGTTTCTTGCAGTTCTTTTTCTAACAACAATTACAAGACAATACATAACTTGCAATTTACCACGTGATCAACTTCAACTGTTTCGTAAAGTTGAGAAATTAGAAATGAATACATTACTTAATTACTACAATTGTATTTAAAAGAACTGCTTTTAATTCTTGTCGCCCTCTAAACAAGGTTCAGTCTAACGTCTGCCTTCAGTATTCGTACCTTAGTTTGTTACAATTGTTAATTTTGACGAATTCGTAGAATATCGAATGCATTTAGCTTTTCAATTGTTTCTCCTCTGTCAAGTGCCTGTTCGGAATTAGTTACTTCCGTGAATGAAACAAGTAGAATCACCTAAGTAAATTTCTTTTTCCTCACCTGACACTGAAATGTTCGTACAGTCGCTATGGGTGAAATAAATGTTTTTTCTAAAACCTAAATTTCGGAAGTGCCACTTCGGTCGACTAAAAGTTTCCGACCTTGCCAGGGGTCGAACCTGGAATCTTCCGCTCCGTAGGCGGACGCGTTATCCATTGCGCCACAAGGCCGATGAAATACTCCGTGTGATGTTACTTAGAATTTGTGAAAATATTATATTTTGCTGAACTTGAACAAAATTAATTTAACTAAAACCATCTATTCAGTTAAACATGCACTGAAGTGGATCAACCTAGACTGGTAGGCGATTTAAAAATAAAGAATTACTATATTCATAACAAATTTCAAAACCATATTTACTGTAAAAGAATTACGAAAAATTACGATACTATATTAAAGACAAAACATTTTGTCGCTGTAACGCTGCTTCAAAAATCTTTCACTAATACGTGTACATGTTTCTCAAGTGATGACCGTATTTGCAAAGAAAAAAATCCGCTCATGATCTTATTTCTGAGATCTGAGCCACAAACGCTTTGCAACGGCTAAAAATAACTGAAGTTATTTGTAACTGTTTCCAGTCGTTTTATCTTTTTTTATGTGAGTGAAACGTTTTAGCCACGCATCAGTAATGAGGATATTGTTCTTGTAGTATTCCTTCATTCGCGTCTTACCTGAAACATAATTCAAGATTGCCAGCGCTGATTTCTAAGTGTTCAATTGATGAATTTGTTGATGTAAGACACTCCGTGTTGATGCAAGACACTCCGTGTTGATGCATGGCACTCCGTGTTGATGCAAGACACTCCGTGTTGATGCAAGACACTCCGTGTTGATGCAAGACACTCCGTGTTGATGCAAGACACTCCGTGTTGATGCAAGACACTCCGTGTTGATGCAAGACGCTTCGTGTTGATGTAAGACACACCGTGTTGATGCAAGACACTCCGTGTTGATGCAAGACACTCCGTGTTGATGCAAGACACTCCGTGTTGATGCATGGCACTCCGTGTTGATGCATGGCACTCCGTGTTGATGCAAGACACTCCGTGTTGATGCAAGACACACCGTGTTGATGCAAGACACTCCGTGTTGATGCAAGACACTCCGTGTTGATGCAAGACACTCCGTGTTGATGCAAGACACTCCGTGTTGATGCAAGACACTCCGTGTTGATGCATGGCACTCCGTGTTGATGCAAGACACTCCGTGTTGATGCATGGCACTCCATGTTGATGCAAGACACTCCGTGTTGATGCAAGACGTTTCGTGTTGATGTAAGACACACCGTGTTGATGCAAGACACTCCGTGTTGATGCATGGCACTCCGTGTTGATGCAAGACACTCCGTGTTGATGCAAGACGCTTCGTGTTGATGTAAGACACTCCGTGTTGATGCAAGACACTCCGTGTTGATGCAAGACACTCCGTGTTGATGCAAGACACTCCGTGTTGGTGAAAGACACTCCGTGTTGATGCAAGACACTCCGTGTTGATGCAAGACACTCCGTGTTGATGCAGCTAGTGTAATCAGTATCGCTACCCTCACGACACAAACACTAAAATACGCCCAGAAATCTCTAAGAAAACACGTTTCCCAAATTGCATTCCAACGCACACACCTTCGATTTTCTGAGTGACGGTAGCGGCGTGCGTCTCCTCAACCGTTATTGTGGAGGTGTTGAGATCTGGCGATGAGGGGGACAGTGTTTGTTCGGATAGAGTTTGAGTTTGTCTGAAATTTTCACTTGTTCTATGGGTGACTTGGATTTTCATTTGTGTGTCATACGTTGTGTTTTTAAATACGAAATCGTAATTTAAGTTTTTTATTTATATTATAAAATAAATGCAAAATTGGTGACTTTTATCTTTAAGTTACGTGAGTTACATGCTATCGATTCAATGAAAGATGGGCTAAAAGTTAGCCACATCAGGAAATATCATTATGCAGGAAAGCTGTTGTTTGGAGCTAGATTGGGAAATTTTCGCTTAGTGGTCATGTCGTTTTCACCCATCATCTTTGAGATGATGGGTGAGATTGGACCGATGTTTTGACGCTCACAGAAGATGCGGCTTTTATGACTGACGGAACGCGGGGCAATAATGTGGCGACAATTCACATTGTGTTGACTCGTTCTTATTGAGGTTTACTTGAAACGGTGCTGGCATTATTTGCAAGGCCTCTCGGAGAATTTACAATCATGAATTTGCATGTGAATTTACAATCCCAGGGGAGAAAATGTGAATTTTAGGGCTGAAAGATAGGTAGGACTTCTTTTTTTATGGAAATAGAGGTTTTTGGTTCTGCTAAGGACCATTTATTTGCTGTTTTTCAGCATCACTGATTTTTTCTTCAACTTTTATCTTGTTTCAGAATCTATTTTTCAGATCACTGTTTCTATGTGCTGGGGATCTTGTGTGGGAACACACCTTGTGCTTAGATTCCACGTTCACTTAACTTTAGAGTTAATGGTCTCTTCACGCTTCCTCTGTTAAGAACACCTTATTGGGCTTAGGGAGGCTCAAACGACCTAATAATCTAATCTCAGCCCACCATGCTCGTAAGTTACACGTACAAATCGAACAATTTGCAGACGAACAAAAATATATTCATGGCCTATCCGTGAATTGCGGGAATAATTCTCGGCCGAGCCAATTGGAAAACATTGCTTGGTGTTGGCAAGCATGTCGTTGTGACCAGCGTTATCTTGGTGGTCCGATAAGCTGGCCACTCTTCTCTTATCCCGCCATTAATCTGTCACCAATATCCCCGACCACTACCCTCGTGAAAATCTTGCTCTGCAAACTGTGAATGCCGCGGCAGACTTGGCCAGATTTGCGGTGTTGGACTATCGAGGTGATGTTGTGTGGTCACCGTGTGGGAGGTCGGAAGTGTGCCGTGTTGTCAGGGTGTGTGATATCGAAGGTAATTGAGTGTTGTCAGGGTGTGTGATATCGAAGGTAATTATGTGTTGTCAAGGTGTGTGATATCGAAGGTAATTGAGTGTTGTCAGGGTGTGTGAAATCGAAGGTAATTAACAACAACAAACATCGGCATCTACGGCACAAACATCGGCATTACCATTATTTTCAATTCAAGCCTGATACATATCACCATGTACATTGGTTTTTCAAATGCCTTTAAGACTAACACCAGGACGCCATGACGCTTTCCCCCGGTCAAGACCGGTACCCATTTCAGACACCTGGGTAGAGTAGGGTATTGTGCTTAGAATTCTTTCTCCTATACCCAACGGAGAAAATCGCCACCAGCGCCGGGACTCGAACCCTCGTTTCCGCACGGAGTCAGGTCCGAAAGCCACACGGCTAATTAAGAGTTGTCAAGGTGTGTGATATCAAATTAAGGTAATTTAGTATAGCCGGGATGTGTTAAATCGAGCACTTTACCGTGTAGCAGCTAGTGTCAGGCAGTTAGCTACTGTCAGCTACAGTCACGGAAATTTTATATGCCAATATACTTGTATAAGCCTGCTGCTATCAGCAGGCCTCCCAGCTGCCGTCAGCAGGCCTCCCAGCTGCTGTCAGCAAGCCTCCCAGCTATCAGCAAGCTCGTCAGCCGGTGTTGTTATTCCACCTGTTTTCGCCAGCAAGACACTTCATTATTCAGTGTTGGGAGCAGAGGCAGCTCTGTCGCCCCTGCTGACGGTCGTGCTGGTGTCAGCCCTGGGATGTCCTACACACGGGCCCAACACCTATACACGGGCCCCACACCTATACACGGGCCCCACACCCCCAGCCACGGGCCCCACACCTACACACGGGCCCCACATCAACACACGGGCCCCA
>JACJUY010007816.1:0-41433 GCA_014220935.1 Platorchestia sp. MABIK
ATAAAGACCTAGTCCCTAATTATGCAAGGTATTGGCTGTCTTGCATGGGACTTTAGTAAAGAGCAAGGCTGGATTTGCGACAGAATACGAAGCAACGAAAAACTGTGAAAGAGTTAGAAGAACATTCGATTTTCTTTCTAATTTTCTAACTGTGCGATACAGTCTTCTTATCGGGTGAGTTCTTTTCCGGGAATTTTTCATTAGATGCTTTTCTAACTTTTTCAGTTTTTGGTTGCTTCATATTCCAAACGATGAGCATTCTTTGATCGTTTGCGAGCTGCATTTTAGGTGTCTTCAAATGATGAAATATATATAAGGAAATGAATCACCTCTCAGAGGGTTCAAATACTTGGTGGTATGTAGGATATATCATTGTGAAATAATTTTTAACAGTAGGTATTGAGAAATGAAGAAAAACACCAGTGTTATTTTTAAAATTTTTAATTTGAACAACTAGTTTTTCTACTTCTTTCAGTAAATCGATCACTGTAAAATGTTAATTAAACGATTTTTAAAAACTTAAATTATTCGAAAAGGAAACAAAATTTACTACATTGTGAAAAAAGACAATTCAAATACGCAAATTTAAAGAGGAGATGTAACCAATTAGAAAGTTGGGGATATTTTTGAGCGACACCGGGTAAAGGTAGTCGTGGTAAAAGCACGTTTATGAATTTTTCTGGAGCAGCTATCCGCCAAATTAATTTGGAATGGAAAAAACTGGCCTTCAGGCAGCAATTTTTTGTTTAATTTCACTACGATTTAAAAAAATTGAAGTTCCCTAATACTATGGCAGCTCATATTCAAACTCAAAAAAATATTATACTACATGAATTGTAACTTTTTTACTAAAGCAAGTCAAATTCCTAAAATTAAATAGCAGCGCAAACATCATCATTCAAAATCAACAAATTGTACTAGCTGAATTGTTCATTCTTGAATTTTGTACAGATTTCTTAGAAGCAAATTGAATTCCATAGACATAATTCCAGCGCAAACTTTACTTTCCAAATTTGAAACATCATGATTTCATGTAAATGAACTATGAAGAATGAATTAAACTTTCAAATGCAGAAACATTTTGTAAGAATACACTTCCAATACATTCAAATTCATATATAATAGTTGTTAATACATGGATATGTCTTTGAAGGTGTAAATTTGTGCTTTATACATTTACATTGTTTCAAGGCAGAACATTGGCAAATAAATTATACTTACAAACCTCATCCATATTGTGAAGACTGATAACCCTCAAAATGAAGGTCAACGAAGTAAATTACGATATAAGAAATAAGAAACAAAATTTTACAAAGCAAATAATTGTACAGATGGATTTCTCATCATTTTTAATTAAAATGCTTACGTATATTTATATTTTTTCTAGCTTAAATACCACAGTAAACATTTGAGAAAAAACGTTCACAAATACCATTTCAATTATAACTAGTTTGGTACAACAGTGTGAATTAAAAGCTATAATATTCTTTCAGCGAAGGTGGACAAATGGCTTGAGTCATCATTACCATCGAAATGCTTCCACGTGTATACGAATTAAAACTCGGAATAATCATCTTACACGATTTCCAGTAAATTATCACTTCCCATAACAACAGAGTACTTGTGAGAGAAAATATTGCATTAAAATCAGATTTTGTTAATGACCGAAGTTAGCTACAGTTCAACAGCAAGTAATGGAACGTAATTTACCAACTACATCGTCTTAACCAGCAGCGAATCAGAACTATGCTCAGATTTAATGTCTCCAATGTCGACAGTGAAAAGCTTGTCTCATTAATTATCCTTTTCATTCACTAAGATTCACTAATACAGTGATTTGAATGATTGTCGGGGCCAAGCGACGGAATAATTCCGTACGGCTCCAATTGTGGGGATGTCGGGCTACAACCCACTCGGCACTCCGATCGCCTCAGGAATTGAAATACGAGAACAAGTAACAAGTTTAATTATTGCATTGAAGGAAAATAAATATCTTAACTTATGGCAAGTAAATGTAGGATGCAGGCGGAGAACAGTAATGGTGGGCGACTGCAACAGCGGCCACAGGACCCTTGCAGTATCGGGCACGCAAGACCCGTGAGTGAGACGAGGCATGCAGGTGCACCAGGCCAGGCAACAAGCTAGTTAAGACTAGACAAGATGAAGACGAGAACCAACACGAGCGTGGCTCCCCATGGCACAGGGCAAGTCCAGCCTGTGGACAAACACACCACTTAAGCACTGTCAGCGGCAAGCTTGAGTCAACCTCCTATTATCGGCGAAGGAAAGTCTCACGAGCAGGTCTAAAGGGCGCTGGCTTCAAACACGGCATATATAACGGATATAAATTGCAAAGAAAGTAGACAACAATAATTAGATTAGACCGACTTTCCAGCCAGTCTAAGCCTACACATTCGATGCAAAGGCGATCCAAGAGAGGAAGGGAAAAGGCACCACCTAGCCTAGAGGTAAGGTAACGCGGAACCTATCTAGAAAAGGCACAGGCATAAATAACTGAGAAGGAAGATTGTGAAATAAGATCAAGTTGACGTAGACAGTAGTAAGTGCTGAAAGAGGAACGCAATAAACACTAAAAAAAATAGTACTTAATATTTCGAACAATTAAGTCAACACAAAGAACGCCTACCTAACTCTTAGCTCGGGCCCTCACATCACAAAAAGAAAAGACTGATGTAGACAACTTACTCGTCAGAAATGGTAACACTATCTAGTGATTATTAAAGTTTAGTTCACCAGGGTTCTACGATTCAAGTCTAGAAAAAAAAGAACAAATTAAAGACAGGGCTTAACTACGTGATATACAAAAAACAAAACAATAACACGTTAGAAGGAGACTACATCAGGCTCCTTCTAAGATCACGACAAATGTACCACTCCTGCGAAACATAGCAGGCTAAATAGAACAATACTCTACGTCATACGACGTCACTGGGAAGAAGTGCGGAAGGCCGGCAGCGTCGCACCTACAATGATGTTCCTTGGAATATATTGGAGCACAATTAGCACTGATCACGTCTCGAGCTGAACTAAGTAACGGTCACGAGTGACGGAACCTGGGCGCCAAGCGTCTGAGAGGAGGGGCATGGGAGGGGGATCCGTGAAATCAAGTCTGAACAGCTGCCAGATGCGCACGCTTCCGAAATCGAAACGTCAAAACTTATCCAAATAGTTACATGTGTGTGTATAATTTTTTTATTGGTGTGTTCTGTCCTCTGGTATTATCAAACAAAAGTTTTTGAAATGGTATCTCACGCATATAAAGAATTCAATTATCACAAAATTTTGTTCATTGAAATTATCAGCATATATTTCGCAGGCCATGACAACCTTATTAGTTATTACAAATGTTTGAATTGAACATTGCAAATGAATTAGACACAACTAAGTCTTGAAAAGGCGAATGTTAGATTTTATAGAACACGGAATTTCTTTTCTCTCAGCTTGATCTTGAATACTACAAATTATACAGTATTTTTTTTGAGCCATAAGCAAATAGCAGTTAAATTTGAGACTAATCAGACGTGTAAACGGGTAATTAATTGGTTATAAATGCAGTATTTAATTTGTACTCTGAAAGGTATTTTTGCGATTTTACCAAAAAACGAATAACAGCAATTTTATTCCGAAAATACATTTTTTTTATGACCGTTCAAAATCAGGTATGTACGTTGCAAACACACGTGCCTACCATGTGGAAAAATTCATTTAAAGCCAATGTGGTAGCTGATAGAAAATCCCACGTGGAAGCCACGTATCGAATCCAGCATGCAATGTGCTAATATGGCTATGATGAAAATATTCAGTGGCAAATCCATTTTGCCAGCTCAAATTCACGAAACCAGCAACTAACCATGTGGTTTCCACGTGACATTGTATGTAGGGTACTATCCTGATTTTTTTTGGACTTTCGCTATCTAGGAACCTATACACATTGCTTCTCTTACAATCGATGTGAAAATGAGCAAAGCATGAATAAATTTGAAAATAGAATATGTAGAAAAATCAAAGCCAGTATCTTTGTTTTTTTGTAAGTTTAATTAAACTTTTTTTTTTGGAAGCTGTTAGGATGGATTAAAGTCAGTCAAATGACAAAAGCTGCATTTAAATTGTGAATTCATTTTCTTGTTGACTTGTGGGCTAAATGTGAATGGATAAAATATGCTACAACTTTGCTTACTTTGCTATGCTACTTTATTCAGTTATTTATTTAGCAAGATGCCAGGAAAATGATAGAGGCCAAGGAAAAATGACTGGCCAAAATCAAATTCATTTAACCAGAGATTTTACATTCACACATGCTCTGAAATCTTTTTATTTTGGGTGAACGTATATTTTCAATGTTTGATTGAAACAAATAGAATGTTCACTGATGAAACAACAATGCTTGCAAGGATGTGCAAGCATTCTAGGTCATATAAATGTGCACAATTTTCTTACACATGAAAAAAATTCATAGTATGTGGTTCTTAATTTTTCTCTTGAGAAGATACAACAACTGTGTATTTTGATATCAGTGCTGCCAGGAGAGGGGATTTGAAGCCTCTATAGCTTGAGGTTTGGTTGGCCGTCCTTTAGTTCACATGGAACAAATTCGTTGGCTAGTTACACACGGCCTACTTTTGGTTCACTGTCGCCTTTTTCTGCTTCTATCAATTTCTTCTTCACCTTTGAGCTGGTTTCACGAATTACTTTCAAATTCATATCTATGGACTTGGTGTGGGGACATCCCTTGTGCATGGATTTTCATGTCCCTTGATTCCTTACTAAATGATGCCTTCCTCTCTTGGGAACACCCTTGTTGTGTGGTTAGGGAGAGTCAGACTTGACTTGAATTCTAATCTTTGATACTTGAAACTTGGTTGTTGAGTTCCTTACTTACAATTTAAAATTAAATAAATTTTGTTACTCGCTAAATGCATGAATCTCATCCTATATCTGTTAATTTATACGAGTGTGTGCATATTATGCCTGAAAACTCCTAGTGGCATTTTGAAATGAGTTATGAATCACCTTAAGGTTTTTTGAAAGTTATGAGTGTTACTTGAAGTGCTACCTTTACCATGAATCTCCTATCTCCTAATTCACAAAGCCATTATTACAAGAAATTATTCTTAAAATAAAAGCCGAAGAAATAAAAAATGATAAATAACCATTTAATTCAGCGATTCCAGTCGTGAGATAATTATTTTTTCAAGGTCACCACCCAGGAATTTGTTTGGCTGGCTGGATGAAATTACGTGGCGAGCCGGATGTTAAACGCGGACCATAGTTTGGAGACCCCTGGCTTAGAGGCAAAGAAAATTTTTGCTAAGCATATTTTGCGATATTAGTCCTAACTTAGTATTCTTGATTCTCATTACGAAACGCCATTCGTGAATGTTTTGCGTAGTAGAGGCCTGAATGAAATTATTATGGTTTTAGGAAATTTTTTTTTTAGGAGCTCAATACTCAAATTTTTGTTGTTCTAGAAACCCCTAACTTTTAGTTCTATCACTTGATCCCTATATGATGTAAACTCGTGTTTACCCATAATCTATGCGAAGACATTTTGAACGTACGTACTTCATATAGTGTGTGTATATTATATGTTTTGTATTTTTTACAGAATAAAAAATGGCGTCAATAAAAATGTGAATGATTATTAACTGGTTATTTAATAAAATTATGTTTCAGGAGCTAAATGAAAATAGGATAGCATTCACAACTGTTTTTGAAGTTCGTAGGATTTCTTATTGACGAAATGGATTTAACAATCTGAAAACTCTGCTTAAAGTGTGTCCTATATTATAGGCCTCATTATTCCGATGAAATGGTACTTCGCATGCGTGTAAACGTTCACTCTGTTGTTAAGGGAGGATCTTGGAGGACTGTGAACGTCAGCGAAGGAGAAAGTGTGAATGCTTTCGGCTTCTAATTCATGCCCTGTCTCGTGATTTGATTTTGGTATCTAGTGAAGCTTTTGTTAATGTAATATATAAACGGCCATTATACGTATTAAAGTGCACACTCGAATTTAGTTGTAGGAAAATATCGAAATTGAAAAAAATTCACCTTCGAATCATTTAATTTGTATGGCCTTGTGTTATGCAATCAAATATTTGTTTTCGATGGCAGTTTAGGTCAATCCAGCTAATTTTTTTGTCGTTATATGACAAATAAACGGACTTGGCTGTGAGAATTGAGATGATGATTCGGAATCTATTGACGAAATCACTCGAGTTGCGATTTGATTTGCGTTAAAGGATAGAAAAAACTATTGTTAAGAAACAGATTTAAATTGAACGAATTAAATTGAACTTAGGCTTCCATTCAATTCAGATCATATGGAGTACGAAACTCTCAAAAAATGACGGTGTAACAATGTTACCGTTCAATTTAGAGTAATTTATTGCGAGGTCTCCAAGATATCTTGATAATTATATTAAGTTGATTAGGGTTCCGAATAAGAGGTGCTCAGTCATTCAAAGTTGCGTCACTGAGAGACTTGACAGGGTTAGATCGCATCACGGTGCAGTTCTCTTTTAGGTCCACGGTTAATCGTAAAAGAAGCCAGCACGGGAACCAGAGGGAGCAAGTAGCCAGCGACAGAACCATGAAACACCTGCAACGAGCAACAACTCTATTATTACCAAGCCTAATCTCGTGGAATTATGACGAACACTAACGAGCTTATATGTTTCAATATTAGGCCGCAGAAAACTAAGGTCGGAAGCACTCTAGCACAACGTACCCTGACAACAACGAAGAACCTGATCGGAGGCACTAGACACTGTAGATTCGGCGAAAAACCAGACAAAGAACAGCCAGCAGACGAGAGCCCAGAAGGAAACGAAGCTGAGTTTAACTTGTATACCAAGGGAACAATTAAAGAAAGATGGTAAGTTTAAGAACCAACAGACTGATGTTCAGAAGATTTCAATATGAAAAACAAACTTTAACCACGAAACTCGCCCAAGTATATTGCCATACTCGGTGGGCCGTAAAACCACTTTAAGAGGTAATTAGAAATTTCAGTAGAAAACAGTATACGGTAGATGTTCAGTCAAAGGACAGAAAGAATAGCAGGGAGATGATTCAACTTGTGAAAGTCATTGCCCAGAAGAAAAAATACTGCTGAAAGGTTCGCAGAGCAGGCGTTAGCCCACCTCTAAAGGTAAGAAACCACACCAGCTTAATTCAAGATTAATTTAGGTTATGATCAAAACGATCTTCAATGGCAGCGCCTAAATTCAGGTCGCAGCCCATAAATATAAATTTAAATTCAAGTTTAACTTTTGAAGTTCAATGCAGAAAGCCGTAGCACAACTACGGTTCAACACAATAGGCCTAAGCCCAATTTATTCATTTAAAAAGACCGAACACCTTCAAGAATATTAAAATTTAAAAACCCGAACAAAAGTTTACTGAAATGAAATCACATTCATACAAACTTAAAAACAGTTAAAAGGTAAAAGTAGCAGCAAGAATGTAGGAGGTCGAGGGTCAGTGTCAGATCACGGCCTAGTTACGTCACCAGCAACCATCACAAGCGAGATGCCCGTCCACAAGACCAGCTGGCCACACAACGTGGTCAAGAGAAGGAGCCGTCGTAGCAATAGAAGGAGCCGAACAGCACACACTGCAAACTCAAAAACTAGGACCTCGAACACACCGCCCGAACCCCGATCAAATCGACAAAAAAATCCCACCAGCCCACACTACAGGCTCAACATAAAAAGCCACGCGAGGCGTGTGTATGAATGAATTTCCCACATATGCTGATAATTTTCTATTTCTGGTAAATCTTCCACTAGGTGATAAAATTAGTTGGAAAGGTAGGACAAAATATTTTTAGCGGAGGGTTTTAAAGCATCATCACATAATTAAAAACCTAATAATTTTCTGTGTGTTGCTATTTAGTGTGGGAGAACAGGCACGGAGATCGACTGCTTGCGTGCAAGCATCAGAGATCACGATGGACTAAACTATTAACTAAATGATCTAATTATAGCAATTTGCTATGTTGAACTGAAGTTTAATTGATGTAGGTTTTTCGGATTACAAAAATTCGAACAGGAAGAATAAAACTTGAGATCAGTGCTTTCCCGTTTAGATAGCGAATGGCAATAGTCACATGTATCACGATGAAAGTTTCACTTTCTCTAATAAAATTTTTATTAATACGTAGACCTGGGAGTGAATCAAATGCATAGAATGAAAATAAACCGAAATGTAGAAAAAATTATGCTCGAAGATTTTACGAAAAAATTGCTGATGAAAAGTGGAAAATATATCGGTAGGACCAGAGTGAGAAACAACTCAGTTGTGTATTTAACTATTAGAAATGAAATATAGATATGGTACAGTAAGATTTCAGCGGGTGTGCATATAAAAATGTTCCACCGAACTGCAACACTTGTACATGCATGTAGATTTAATACTCGTACATGCAGGTCTGATAAATTCTTTGATCTTTTTACGGTATCAAAAAATGAAGAATGCCACTAAATATTGGTAGTAGAAGCGTATGTTTTCTAAGTTAGTGCGCTTATAGAATGGTCCTGTGGTGTCAATGTCTTCCTTCTGTCATTGCCGTCTCCAAATGAAAGAGCCTGGTCTTATTCCAGCACTGTAAAGAATATCCGTCACCGACCGTTTGGAGTCCAAGAGCTGCGACTTTCCTTTTACGGTGCCGGATGGTGCCCGGCTCTCCTTAAATCGACGTTCGAGAATGAACGATAAGTGAATCTGCCTCAAAAAGATGAGCCAGTGAAATTTCTGTGAAAAACGAGATTCAGGGCTGCAATGTAATTTAGAGCTGAAGCGTCTTAGCCATACTTCGTTCGGTTCGAGAAAATTTGCCTCCGCTGCCTTGTGAAATCGAGAGCAAGAACTTATTTTGTTTGGTAGTTGAGAAATATATGTGTAAAATGTATAAAAGGTTAGAAATGAGCAGTTATTTCTCAATGTATTTGTACATTCCACCTCAATTTTCAACTGTAAACGAAGATAAATGTTTTAGGGCTTGTGAAATTTATCAAACTTTTAACAGCAGAGAAGATTGAGTTCGCTATATTTTCTTGTTAATAATGAAATTTACTATTTTACAAAGCATGCACAGATGCTGAGATAATGTCCTGCCCCCACAAGTACTGCGTTTCTAACATAATTTGACAAAGTATCTTTTAACGTAACTTAAAATTTTCCATGGAACGAGTAATGCAACGTTATTTGTTTACCTATCGATTAATGTGTTCATTAATCTCCCTATAGCTAGTGTTAATGAAATTCATTTCAACATGTTCAATATTAGTCTGGCTTTACTTATTCAAGTTATGTTTAACCTCTTCCAATTTGAATATAAATCACTAATGAAATATTTATCATTTGACACCATTATGTTATCAAAATCAAGTCTAGTTATCTGTAATGATGTGAATTTCTTACAGTAGTAAGCGCTTAATATGCTTCAACATCGGGAATTTCGAGAGGCTTTACCAATGTAACTAAATTAATTTCTACACCTTGATTTCCAAACGCGATTTGGATGCACCAACTCATTTTTGATTAAAACTGGAGAATTCACAATTATAAACATTTTTAATGGAATCGAAAACTATGAATTCGATGTTTCAACGTTTCTTACCCTATAGTAGAAGAAGTTGAAGGTACGCAAACAATATTTTAGCCTTTATTTGCAAATTCGTTCTTTATAAACTGTATATGCATAAATATACATACGGACAAATGTATACTCACACACATATCTATATATCGACCTATATATATTTGTATGTATATATTTATGATATGTGTGCATATAATTTTCAACGCTAAAGCGAACAAACGTCGTAAATTATTACAAATGTAAAATATGAGAAATGAGGACTGTAAACCTCATAAACGCCCGTACATCGGCGTAAACAACCACCCTTTCTAGACGTCTAACTATGCACTTGAGTTCTGGAGGCTGAAAAAATCATGAAAATGAAGAACATCATAGAATTCTAACTCGGGAGCAACTGGTGGCCAACACAAAAATACTGCGTCATGAACCATACTGCAGCCGACTGCAAATCTACAAAGCAATGTTGATTCAACAAGAGAAGCCGTTCATCAACAACCAGAGCACCGGAACTCATCGCATATTCGAGCTTTTTCAACCAACTTTACTTCCGAAAGCGCCAGTCTTCGAAGTCTGCCTGTACACCGGTACTTCTATCCGTTCACTCAGCAGCCAGCAGCGGATAAAGAAGCAATGGAAAGCTTTAGCTGCATCTTTTGTGTTTGACAATGGCGAATGAAAGCCGAAATGCACCTCGATAATCATTTTCAAATTAGACCATTTGTAATATGTTTGAAGTTTTAGAACGTGAAACTACTTGTACCTCTAAAAATATGGAGAAATTAAATAAAAGTCTTGTTTCAACAAATTTTGGCATTATTTTTAACAAAGCATATAAATTACATACATTCACACATACAACTTCATACTTTAATATATACATACTTATGCATGCATACACATACACATGCATGCACATGCATACATATGCATGTACATGCATACACATGCATACATATGCATGTACATGCATACACATGCATCCATATGCATGTACATGCATACACATGCATACACATGCATACACTTACATACTCATGAACATACATTTACATACAAATACAGGGTGTTTTTTAAACAAGAGACTCAAAAAAAACTCTAAAAACTTCTGATACAATGAACAGATTTTTGAAAACAAAACAGCAGTAGAATCCTGAGATTTATATCTTTCATTTGATACCTACGTATTCATAATACATCAGTCAAAATAAGAATCAGAAGACACAGTAAAATTCATCCTGCTTTGAAACAGCCGCCAAGATGATGAACAAGACAAAGGAACATTTAACTTTCATAAGCACTGCATACTTCTCTAATGGAAGGAGCGTTGTACTAGCCTAGCCTTGCCGACGTTTCCAGAGAGAGAACAACCTGCAGAAGTTCTCCGTCAAAGAATGTCATCATCTCAGAAATAAGATTGTCGGTCCCATCCTCAGCAGTGCTGCTATGAGACGCATGCGACCACTCGCCCAATATTGCTTGCAGTCGAATGGACGCCACATGAAGAATGTCATCTTCTAAAATTAGTCCAAATAAAAGATACAAATCACATAATTCTACTTCCGTTTTGTTTTCAAAAATCCGTTCGTCAATCAAAAGTTTTTAAAGATTTTTTTCATGTCCCGTATTTAAAAAACACCCAGGACCTAAGCATACATCTACATACATAAAGTTAGCGGCGAAATTATTCGTACACCCATAGTCTTTCAAAACTTTCTAGAATTACTCAAAAAATATTGTTACCACACGCAAAAGATTTTTACAGGGTGTGAAGCACATACTAATGACAATAAAACGAAGTTTCTAGAACAAAATATTATTTTTGAAAGATTCAAAAAGCTGAACTTCAGAAACACGAAAAGACAAAATTATTATCGGTAAGTTCAGCGTGCAACGCAACTTTAATAAGAACGAAAGGGCAAAAACCAAGCGACATATCATTTTTAAAAATCTGTATGTCAAAATTAGAACATTTCGGGCCTAGACCCATCTTCAGCTAAACAATCTGAAATGACAATAGTGAAACATTAATAACCTAGATCCATCATTGGCTAACACAATCTGAAATGACAATAGTGAAACATTAAAACCTATGCTAGAGAAACTGTTGGTATCTCGACAGTGGCACACGTATGAAGGGAAGAAAGGGACAGGGGGATGAGTAAAGGTTCTAACTAACTATGTGAAGAGGGTGAGCGCCCTGCATGTCATTAAGCTGAGGTTTTAATTTGTGGATGTAGAGGGAGTCCAAAATTCTAAGTTTAACTGAATTACTGGAATAACCTAATCTGGAAAAGTCTGATTCAGAAATTGATGCATTGCATTGAAACTCTGTGTGAGACCTAATTGAGGAATGAGGAGGATGGCAAAGGCGTGCGCTTGTTCTATCACTTATTCCTGCATGTTCCGACCGCCTAACACGCAACCCCTTACGTTTAATTCAATATAATATAAGTCGATTTCTCAATAATATATACCAAATCAGCCCAACTGTTTCTACCGCAGAAAGACAAAAAATGTTTATAACCTTGCCTTATATAGGATCATTATCTGAAACCCTTAGAAAAGAATTACTAATGTTACTGTCTTCGTTCTTTCCGCATATTTCTTTTCAAATATTGTTAGTTAATAGGTTCACTATTGGGTCAATTTTTCAATTTAAAGACCATTTTCCTGAATGTCTCCGCTCTTGCCTTGTTTATAAATACAGTTGTGCACAATGTGCATCTGCATATGTGGGCTCAACGAGCCGCACATTGCGTGTTAGGCGGTCGGAACATGCAGGAATAAGTCATAAAACAAGCGCACGCCTTTGCCATCCTCCTCATTCCTCAATTAGGTCTCACACAGAGTTTCAATGCAATGCATCAAATTCTGAATCAGACTTTTCCATGTTAGGTTATTCCAGTAATTCAGTTGAACTTAGAATTTTGTAGTCCCTCTACATCCACAAATTAAAACCTCAGCTTAATGACATGCAGGGCGCTCACCCTCTTCACATAGTTAGTTAGAACCTTTACTCATCCCCCTGTCACTTTCTTCCATTCTCACGTGTGCCACTGTCGAGATACCAACAGTTTCTCTAGCATAGGTTTTAATTTTTCACTATTGTCATTTCAGATTGTTTTGCCAATGATGGATCTAGGTTATTAATGTTTCACTATTGTCATTTCAGATTGTTTAGCTGAAGATGGGTGTAGGCCCGAAACGTTCTAATTTTGACATACAGATTTTAAAAAATGTTAAGTCGCTTGGTTTTTGCCCTTTCGTTCTGACAAAATTATTCATAAAATTGAGAACATTACATTTCATTGAAAAGTATTTACCGTGTTATTTGTTTTATTGTAAAAAATTTGTGTCTAAAATGTTCTTGAACATTCTAGATGTGAGATAATTCTAGAAAATTGTGCCAAAGCTAATGAGGAGCCAGAGGAGTAGAGCTTTGTTATTCGTATATGTACTATACGCCACGATGGAAAAACTAATGAACTCGGCGTGGACCTCAGACAGAAGATTATTGACTGCTACAAAGCTGGAAATAATTATGGCGACAAATCATACCATTTGAACATCCCAAAATCCACAGTACAATCTGTAATAAAAAAGTTCACGAATTTGGTACTGTAGAAACGTTGCCTGGGCGTGGTCGCAAACAAAAACTCTCGGAGAGAACTTCGCGAAAATCGTGTCGTGAGGTCAACGCTAAACCAAGAGTGAAGCTAGACGAGATTGCCGAGAGATTGAATGTTCAGGGAACTAGCGTGAGCAATCGCACAATCCAGTGCTGTCTGAACAATGAATGCCTACACGGACGCCTACCTTGAAGGACTCCATTCCACAAACCATGTCATGTTGCTGCTCGCTTGAACTTTACAAAGTCACACTTGGATAACGACACAGGCTTTTGGGAGAGAGTATTTTGAAGTGACGAAACTAAAATCGAGCTTTTTGGGCACAATGACGTGAAGAAGGTTTGGCGTAAGAATGGTGAAGCTTTCCTACCGAAGAAAACTGTGCCAACAGTTAAACACGGAGGTAGATCACTCTTGTTTTGGGGTTGTTTTGCTGCATCGGGTACTGAAAAATTGGTTGCAATTGAAGGGAAGATGAACTCTGATGACTATATTTCTATTTTGGACGAAAACCTCAAGGTATCAGCTAATAGTTTGGGACTTGGAAGGGGGTGGGTATTTCAACAAAACAATGACTCAAAGCACACGGCCAAGTCTACAACTAGTTGTCTCCAAAGAAATAAGATAAATGTGCTGCCATGGCCTTCGATGAGTCTTGATCTCAATCCCATTGGAAATTTGTGACAGGAATTAAAAGTCAACATCAACAAGAGAACTTCAAAGAATCTTCAGGAATTGAAACGCATCGCCATTGAAGAATGGAATAATATTTCATCTCAAACTACGGAAAAGCTTGTCAAAAACCATAATAGAAGGCTTTTAAATGTTATGAAGGTGACAGGTCACCCTAATGATTTTAAAAAATGTACGGAAATGGTAGATTCACCTAAATAAAGTGTAATACTACTCACTGTTTGCATAATTTTGTCATAACGTGTTTCAGAACCTCAGCTTGTTAAATCTTTCATAAATAATATTTTGTTCTAGAAACTTCGTATTATTATCACTAATATATGCGTCACAGCCTGTGTAAATCTTATGCCTGTAGCAATAATAGTTTTTGAGTTTTTCTAGAAAATTTTGAAAGACGAGGGGTGTACGAATGATTTCGCCGCTAACTGTAAATAGATGACACGACCCACCTCACCTGCTAATGGACAGCATCAACCCTAATGAACCATTATTGAACTTATAAAGATCCTGTGAGGCAAAGCTGCCTAAACCTCATAACCTAGCTAAGTAGGAGCATCTTGGCGACACTCCAAGCTGGCATGCTTAAAATTTTTAGAGGTGTTAGCTCGTATTCAGAAAGACGTTGTTAAGAAAATCAGGGTGTTTTTTCGATTGGCCGATGACTGTAATGGCTGCTTCTGTTTCATCTTCTTTGAAGATCAAACCAGTACATATAAACAGAAGTTTCTTCAGAGACTTTCGATTCCGAGTGCTTTGCCTTCACGATGCGAGAAAGAGCTCGGCTGTTGCTTTTTCAGATTCTAAATAGGTATCAGTGTTCCCTGCAAACCATTGAATACTCATGAAGTGAGATAAAGATATGAATCTCGTCTGAACACTTTGACCGCGACATGAGCCGCAGGTTTACACGAAGGAAATTTTCATAATACTGCGAAATTAGTCACAAACTCTAATTTCATCAAAACTCAAAATTAAATGAGGCACAATCCAGTTCAAATTTGTTTTTTTTAAATTATTCGTAACAATTGATTTAAATTAAAGATGAATATTGAAGTTCAGTACACACCACTGCAGTCAACGTGGTACGTTAAAAATTTCGAACGATATGCTCCTAGAAGCCTATGTTGAAGGTTTCAAAATCGACTAGAGAGTTCTAGAGGGAGATGAGGAAAGCAGTATAAAGGAAAACGGAGTTCCAGCACCTCACTGAAGCGATAGGATGAAAGTAGAACTATGTAGATTTTGTACACCACTTACTTTTCTAATTTTACTTTGTTGGGAATGCATTTAAATTCTATACATAAAACTTATGCAACTAAAGAAATTTTCTTCGACCTCGATTTTTAAGGCGAAAATATGAATTTTAATACAGAGGAAACTATTACGTCCAATACCTTGTTAAGGTTTTTTTAAAAACGAGCTCAAAACATTGTTTTATTCTTACTTGCACAGCTGAACAATTATTTATTTGTATCAAACATGTAGAGATGGTGTAAAATTAGCGCAACTGTTCAACGGACACCAACTCTAATTTTGCCACTGAAAAGTGTTATACAAATTTTAATTATCGATTTCACAAATATTAATTATTAATTAATTGAAATTAACATTTCAGTATTTACAAAAAAACTTGTTTTCCCTGTTCATGCTCGTATACGTGAGTCCAAAAATGACTCAGTGTTTTATTACCATTGCGCCGGCGTGTCATTGGGTACGCATGTCTAATTTGTTATTGCTTACAGCTCTAATTCACTGTAAGCTTATCATCGAAATTCTACGAGGATTTCTTGCAAAATAATAAACGAGTTCGAACGTCCATGAAGACCAGTTTCTCTTTCCCCTAGATGATTCCTCTATTATTTTTCGTCTCATTTTATCTCTACTGTGTTTTGAGCGTTTCTAGTAGATTTTACACCCAAATTCGTAAAATATTACGATTTCAGCCCAAAGCTGATAAAAATTAGATTTGCATTGCGCACGTTTCTTGAATAACGGAGTATCGATAGCATAAGAGCATGAAAAGATTCTTTGAGTTCTTTTAGAATGACAAAAAAACTTTCCTCGAATTAAATTGGCGCTCCCAGGAGGACTATGTGAGAGCCCGAGCTAAAGGTTAGGTAGGCTTTCCTTTTGTTGCAGTAGAATAGGATTTTGTTTTGTTACGGACCACCCATTTTTCGGTTCACTGCTGTCCTGTTTTTCAACACCTACTACTTCCTTCTTCAACTTTGATCTTGTTTCATCATCTTCTTTCCCAACTTACTGTTTCTATGCCCTTTCTGCGTAGATTCCGCGTTTCCTTAACTCCATACTGAATGGTGCCTTCCTCCTTCCTCTCTTTGGATCGCATTTGTTGCTGCGGGTTGGGAGGCTAAAACTAACGACTAAACTAATTTCCTCGAATTATTCACAATCTTTGAATAATTGATCCATGGTATTTGTTGGCTTATTTTTGTGTGTTATATTCTGCTGAAATTCTTGCACATTTATTTTTATGAGGAAAATGTCTACCCGACAAGATTTAGGGGCATATTTTTGTAGGTGCATTGTTGCATGCATCAGGTATGCTTAAGGGGGAGGGCTATTTGAGGACATGTTTTCAGTTTATTGCACACTCAAATCAAAAGATTTAATTTTATTTCAGATAACTCGTTCAGAGTGAGATGTTAATCCAAAAAATGAAATGATGTGCGGTTATACTTGCTCTTACTGCGCAGCATAGCAATGTAGGCATCAGTAACTTTTTCCAAGTTGCTAGATCATTTGTTCATAATAATGGATTGGAGCAAGAGGGATGTAATGGAAATGTTTTTGCTGTAGCAAGGAGAAAAAGTATTTTCAATGCTCTGATATCATAAAAACATTACAATTTGAATGGATGATTACCCAAGAACATCGATGAGTCTCATTGCCTTAGAACACCATGTATCAGAGAGGGCTATCGGAAAAGTGGTACATAAGGACATTCGATACTAGTTATGTGCATGTAATGAGGAAAGGCCAATTCGAATCAGAAAAAGGACAGCAACTTTTCATAGAGCCAAAGTAATCAAAGAATGGTAATAAAAAATTTCTAGAATCATGTCCAGGTAATTCCGAAGGCTGTCATGTCTAGGTGATTTCCAAAATGAATAAGGACCACTGAATTTCAACTTGCCCACGGTTTCGAACCCGAATAGAAGCAGTCACTGAAAGCAAATGTGGTTTCATCAAATAATTTGATAAAAAAGTATCATCAAGGATATTTTTGTAAATTGATTCAAGTGTATACATTTTTTGTTTATGTATTGTTCACTTGGAAAGAAAGAAAAAACAAATTAAAAAAATATTGCTCACCTGAAAACTCACTTTTTTGACATTTGAAAAGCTTCTTCTCCCACAGTTTTCAAGGTACAGGGATGGCAAGCATTTCAATCAATAGCGATTAAAAAGATCTATGGATCCAGTTGAAAAGTCTTTTATTTCAATTTATGTTAAAAATTAAGAGCAACATGATTCGAAAAAGTGAAAAAAGGTTCGTTTTTGGGAGAAAAATTCTTGAAATTAGAAAAATCAAATGAACGAAAAACTTTTGCACCGGATCTCTAGACAAAGCAATTTGCTATCTAGAAAATAGTTTTCCAGTTTTCTGAGTTCAAATTTGTAGAGGAGAAAGATTTTCCGCAACACATGTTTCTCATGTTCTTTCAGAAATAATCATGTTCATGTATGGTTACGAAAAAAACGCACAAATAAGAACATATTTCCTAACAATTTACACTTACGATAGATGTCTCAGAAAAATCCACCCAGAACTTACAGACTTTTTTTTGCCCCGAACTGTCCCCTTAAGATTCAATAAGCCCAAAACTAAGCAGAAGCAGAAACATAGGCGCATTCACATAAATTTAAATTTGGTGGAAATACAGAAGCAACAAGAAATATAGAATACTCAGGTATAGTGGCGATAAATTAAACGGTTCACACTGGTTGGACACGACTTCAAAGCAGAAAAAGACCATCTCTCACCTTAATTCCTAATTAAATTCTAAGAAAATCACCGACAACACTTCCCAATGTCTCTAAACCACCAAAAAACAACGGAAGAAGGCAAAGCAAGACCCCTAATTCAACATCACGGTCCAGATAGGCAAGTGCACATCGCAAACATCTCGGAGGTTTCTCCCTAAATTGATAAAACATTCTAACATGAGAAAGTATGACAGTTATTCTTTTGAAAAAGCATTGTAGCTTTCGAATGTGGGAAACTATCCATCAATGTTGATTAGGGCTGCCGAAATTGGTCCACTCGTACAAATTTGGCACGATCTGCTCCAAATGTCACTCTGTAGTACATTTGGTACGACGGTAGCCTAAAGCGCCGAATTTTGGTACGTTTGAAAGATTTTTATAATTTATTTGAGAAATATTAGCCTTACTTATGGCAGTAACAAAACTAATCAAGCAAATCAAAAATCAAGTAAAAATCAACTTTTGTAATCAAGCAAATCAAATGAATCAGATGAAAAATCAAATTTCATATAGATGAGAGGTAAATTAAACAGAATCGGTAACATTCAATGTTACGCAACGTGTTTGATACCAGTTAGAAGTTTAGAACTCGTCGTATTGTCACCACTTTCACACTGCACTTTTACAGTCTAGAGTTTTATGTGTATGTTAGATACAGGGGTTGCCGCGTGCGATAAAATGAGCGATAAACGATAAATGATAATCATCGCTGAGGTCAAACCTTTTATCGTTAATCGCAAAGTTTTCTAAAATCATCGCACATTCACTTACCGCTAGTCCCAAACAATGAGAAACGATAAATTCAAAGACGAATTTTGTAAGAAGTAAAAAAATTTGCATGGCGGCAATAGTCACAACAGCCCGCCTGACGTTTTCAGACCTGAAAAACCTCATATGAGAGCTGTCAAGTGTGTGTGAGTGTGTCTGTGTGTAGGTGGCCAATCACAGCTGCAGTGCGCCAGTTTCGCAGGAGTTCTCGAGTTTGGGGGTAATGAGCCGCTCCCTCCCATGCACCGTCTTCTCACTGCGGATTTGTTTTGCCTAAGCAAAGACTGTTTGAATTATGATGTAAATTTGCATAGTAATTTAGCTAGTGTTTGAATGTTCTGTTTGTGTTACAGTATTAGGCTGTTAGCAAGCAAAATCTAAAGCAAATAGGTCACAAAAGACTTGTATGCTTTTTTTAACATTTCAACTAAATAAAGGTACTTATCAAATATCGCTTCTGTTATCGCAAGTTAAAAAAATTGATCGTTATCGTTTTACCGTTTATCGCTCACTGCAGGTTGGGTTTTGAATTTTTTTTATCGTTCATTGTTTATCGCAGGTTGGGGAAAAATTATCGTTCTATCGTTATCGCAAGTTGAAAAAAAGTTATCGTGGTAACCACTGGTTAGATATACATATGAAGAGTAAAGAATTTTAATGCAATGTTAGTTTGTTTTTGCTAAAATTACTTATCTATTATGCCGTTTCGTTGACTCAGACTGACTAGCATTTTAGTAATGAGCATGCTTGATTTTTTCTAAGCTCGTCGCATCTTGGTTCTGTTTCCGTTTGTTTGCTGTTGCTTGTTCATGATGCAGTTTTTGTCATTGTCACATTTTCTGCTGCAGCCAAGAAAATTTTTCAGTCCTTTAGAAAAAACAAGAAATTTAAAAAAACGGCAACCCTCTATGCATTAACACGATTAAAATCTATGCTAGAGGACATAGGTTGCAAAACAGGGAAGCCACCACGAGAGCCTAATCAATAATTGAATAAAAAAAACACAGGTAGGCTACTCTAAGAGAAAAGAAGAGAGAAAGGAAGCATCATTCCAATTGAAAAAGTCAGTAAATCATTTGAATTTTACGTTTTATTTAAGATACCCTATGCATTGAGGCAACAAGTAGGAAGAGAAGAGGAAGTAAAGACTAAGAAGTGATAGCAAGAAGGCAAGAAAACGGAAAGAAGCAAAGTGAGCGTGATAGATCCCCATTGAAATTCTGAGCCTTTTACAAAGCGTTTTCAGGCATTTTTAAGCCAAGAGATTAGTCGTTTCCAAACAATAAAATTAGACCATTTCAGGTCGCTATGTCCCTTATTTTAAGCCCTGTTAAACGGCTATTTCTGGGCATCGCGACGGCTAATGCAACGGCCATTTTGGGCTTCATTACTGCTTGATCAAAGCTAATAACGGCCTTCTCTTGCTTCCGTACGACTTATAGTGGGCCTTGCAACGACCTCAAAAAGACCAGGCTACTGTCTTTAAAAGACTATCCCAGATCTTCTCTGCACTAAACCTTGTGGCAGCAAAAGAGCAACAGCATCCTGCAGCAGCTAGATTTGCAGCAAACAGCACATTTGAAACAAAGAGTTCCTGGATGCAACCACAGCACTGCTGTAGATGAAAAGGCCGAAGTTGAAAAACTTAGTACCATACTCATACAATCAATTTTTCCAGTCACATACAGGTTGCTGCAGCGATACGTGCACGCGTTCATTTTCTAACCCACTCACCAATAACTATGAAGAAAAAAATTGGACCAACTCGTAAAATACTATAGCATTAAAAAAAAATTCCAGTATTGCGATGATGTAGGAGAAATAGGAATGTTCCGTCTTCCATGAAGGATTTGTGATGATGCACCAACCAATTTTCTGTTCGTACCATTTTCGTGGGTTTTTTTGCACTCGAAGATCCCCGTGGTTTGCTCATCAGATGTTAAGCTGTTTGATTCTAGCTCCACCCCCAAATCGGTTTGGACTAAAACACAAATTCGATTCCAGAGGTGAAACTAAAATTTTGGGGCGGATTTCCCTTAATTAGAACAAAATGAAAAATGAACTTCTTCCGTTGTTTCATAGCAGAAACACTGGTGAAATACTGGACGTGCAAGATACTGAAGACATCTGGTACACAAAATAAAATTCTAGATACACACACATATTTATGCACGTCTTACAACGCTAACAATCATGCTCTCCTACAATTAGTACTTCATAATATATTACTCATTACTTTCACCTACTTAAAACCTCCACACGCTTATATATGTAAATGTATATAAAGTTACCAAAGAGGTAACTTTTTTCAGCATCGACGCGAAATACCTCACCTTAGGAAAAACAGAAAGTGCACAACGAAAGGTAGAGAATGTTTGTGGCTTGGTGAATAAAGCCACCGGTGACCCCTTCACCAGAGAAGTCACTGTCAGTAGTCGTTGATGCACCAGTTGCTTCATTGATGACACGATTTCCTGAAGCCAAAAAAATATATATTAAGCATTTAATACATGTACCTACTCATTTGCCTCCATTTGCAAGAGGTAGTTCAACTTATTGTACATGTACATGAGTTTGATGCTAGAGATTATGGTACCCAACCAGGAGGCCTTGCCAAGTCTCGCCACAGAACAACTATAAATTTACTGGTTGAAGTGACCATGTTTTATGAAGTTTAAGGATTAGATTAGTTTAAGGCTCGCACGGGCATTACGCGTTGCAACAAGCGAGCGAAGTACAAGGCGCCATCTAGTACGGAGACGTGGGCATGGGGAATCTATGCAAAAGTGTACTCCCGCTCAGGAAATCCTGCGCATAGAAACAGCAAGTGCTGAAATAAGAATGAAAAGAAGAAAAAGTTCTAAAAGAGAGTAAGAGGTGCTGAAGAAAAGGATGGCAGTGAACCGAAAGACAGATTGTCCTTAACTGAAAAATAAACCCAATCTAAAAAAAATCAATTGAAACAAATGAATTTAAGGGAATTAAAATTCTACACATGAGGTGACTCCTACACATGTCAGCTCTAAATGGGAACACATGCTGAGTATATGTGATACATAAAAATCGGAAAAGGGAAAAAAGCATTATAAATAAAAAAAACATCGAGAGAGTAGTACCATAGTTGCTGAAAAAGACACGAATGAGCCTAAAGGAAAAAAAAAGCCTATGAGGAAACAACCCTAACCATAAAGACTGTCAACCAAATGAAAGGATGACATTTGGTTGGGAACTCTAGGCCCCTCTTCACCAGAAGACGAAACTCAATCTGCTTGGTTCCAAGAGCAGCAAACTATTGTCTGATGCAAAAATTACACTTCATATTCACATGTACTGTATGTGTGCATAAATTTACTATTTGATAGCTATTTAAAATTTTATGCTCCTACCATTTTCTGTCTCCACCACTGTAGACTGTTCAGTTACATGCCGTCGTCCATGCCAGTCGCCAGCATTTTTTAGGGCATGGGTGATGCATCTGTAGACTTGCTTCCTCGGTGTATTGCGGTACATTTCTGATGACACTACAGCATCTGAAAGTAGTCGAACATAATTTAGTAAATGGAAAGGACAACATGCAGGTAATAAAATAAAACCAGTCATTTAAAGACTATGAAGCTGTGAAGAACAATTACACAGGGAATCTACATGAAATGAGTTATAAGTTCCACAAACGACAGATTTTATAATTTGTAATTTTTCGAAATATTTGTCTGCATCTTATTTCAACTGTAATTGATAATGCTTGCGTTGAACAGCTCGGAAAGCAGGACTATACTTGAGAGGAATTTTTTCCTTTCCTTTAGAGCGGCCCAACCCTGCTAGAGAGTACTCCACTACTAATTCTTTAGAAAGCAGAAACCTCAGCATGTGAGTTATCGTCCTGAAGAGTGTACATTTCTGGGTTTCTTTGAGCAGCTGAATCTGGCATTGGATTGAATGAGAAAACAAAGATTAAATGCAATCCCCGTTTGCAGGCGTCAGTGATCTAACATGTACCCCACTGAAAGTCAAATTATGTAGCCAATACTTGGATGAAAAAGAAAAGACAAGTAAACGTTCAACAGCTAGGATGAACTTGGCATCAATACCTACCATTTCTAGTAATTAAGAGATGTAATCCAATTCTTCAGGAGTGTTTGCTGGTGGTGGACGGTATCTCATAGTGGCAGGGGTTTGCTCTTGAGCTTTGCCGTGATATACGTTTTCTTTCATAATACTCTTTAATTCATGAAATTCTTTCATGATCACATGTAGTTTTCTCATGACGTTCTTCAATAAGCCTTCAATGTTCATGGTCTCAGGAGTCTGAGATATAGATATACGATGTCAAAGCAAAAAGCTTTCAAGCTACTCGCATTTAAATTGTGACAATGCTAGGTATCTATAGGCCAAAGCATTTTTCTCTACAAAGGAGGAGTAGCTACCTGACAAGCATCAAGTTCCTCACACTCAATCACCTGCGTCGTTTGGGCTCTGTTTCAGTGGCAAGGCCCAACAACATTGCGCTGATTTACCCCTACCCCTTCGTTCTTAGGTTGAAATCATCCTCATCCTCTTTCTGCCACTCACAGACCCCATGTTTCAGCGCCGTACAACACGGTTGACACAACCACACTCTCATATAAACTCTGTTTCAATCCCATAGTCAGCGCTCTATACCTCATTACTACCTTCAACCCACACAACGCTTGGTACCCCATCCTTACCTTTTCCTTCATTTAGTCCCCACCTCACCATTTGCCACCAAACTCGACCCCAGGTGCCAGACGTAGCATTAGGACAATGAAATAGCTACCAAACTTGCACAAATCTTACTTGGACTTTGTTACCTTGATTTGAAACAAATCAACATTAAAGAAATATATCCTATCATGCTATTTTTCACAGAAATTTTTCACTTGGTTGATATTTCAATACATACAGTTCTGGAAAAGATTCCTTGGTGTTGAGCAGAGGCAAAAGAGAATTTATGATGTGCTCACTCTCACTGGAACCTGAACAGTCAGAATCCGATACACCTCTGTGAATGGAACAATTCAGCATTGAGACAAATAGTAAATAAGAAATAGTTACACGTTTTCAAGTTAAACACTTATATGAAATTATAATTTTGTGACCTTATATTTCAACAGACATTTGCTTTCATTAAACACAAACGTTGGGACAACTATTCTTTTTATTTGAATTGTTTACGCCTCCCTGCCCTAGTTTTATTGGGGATTCAGAATACTTTGAAGAGGCAGGCACCTGTCTAAAATAGGCCTAGCAATGTCTCTCATAAATTGTATTTGATGTAAATGTAACTACTTCAATGAAATTACACTTTGAAATGAGCATGAGAGTAATTATTAATTACTGTCTGTGATTATTACCCATTGATGAAGTTCCAAATAAAATCTTCCTTGATGATGATGCAGGTTCTTCTCTGCTCTGCTGAGGCTGAACATAAGTCAGAGGGGCATCACATTCAACAATCCTAATCTAAAGAAAGTAGAAAGAAATGGTTTGTTAGAAAACATTACTATCCATCAACATTAAGCAAAAAGTTTTCAAAATAAGTATTGTATGTGCAAAAGAGCCTCATAAGACATAGAAATAACACATCTTTCATTAATTCAAGACTTACTTGATGAAGCAACCATCTCTTTCACTTTGTATCTCTTTGGTCAGGAGTCTTCGGGATCTGCTTGATTCCGGGCAGCTGTTTCTGGATCTTGGTTTATTGGACAAAGCATTGAACGCTTATTTTCCATTTTGTTAGTCATTTATTTGGAACAACAGCCCATGAACCTATGCTAATGAAATACAAACCTACACAATTGTCATGCCTAAAATGCACATCCATATTTTGCGCTTATGTACAATGAACAAATTTGAAATTCATGATCAAATATTCTTTAGTCATTCTTTTTGTTGTGGTAAACATAATGGACAAGAATACATTTACTTTTATATATGACCTTTTAGGTGAAGAATTTTTATTGCAATGTAGGAATACTCATTAGGAGTAGAGAAAATAGCCATTTTAGCGAAAATGTCTTTCTTTGTTGCTGTTTTCTTCGAGGTTTTGGCTGTCACTTTGTAAATACCTACTCTTATAGATTTTACAGGTACTTATAGATTTTACAGGTAACAAAGCACTTGATTCAGTGAACACTTAAAATTCAATTTGATCACAATCCCACGAACGGAGGAAACATATTTCACCAGTTTTGAGTATCACTCCGTTGTCTCTGCTGGCAAATTCACCACATTTAAACACAGTTTCTTCAATTTTAAATGATTTGCTGGGAGTACGCCGAGATATATTTTTTAAATTATCATTGCCTCGACATGCATGTTTAGACAGTTGTTCTAATGGCCTGTTGTTGGGGGACAGGTAGGCTTACTACCATCATGTGTGGCCTAAATCGCTAGCGCTAATATACCTTGGTTGTGCTTGACCTACCTACGTTCTTATCTTGTCTCAAGGTGAATAACAAGCCGACACTCCCAGGTCATGGGATTACTATTCTCATTCTTTTGTTTATTCGTACACCTTAACAATAATTACACACATTTACAAAGAACAACCAGGAGCGGACAGCAATAACCTACCTACTTACAAATAACTCTAACAAAATAAATGCTCTCAACTATACAATACTAGGGGCAATCTGGCGTGGCAGCAATCCTAGGGCAACTTCCCGCTCAGCAACAATGGCTGACCCAAGACTGGCCTCCCCAAGTGCAAGGGCGTCAGCAGCGCAGGGCTACAGGGGTTCAGAAGCGATAGGAGGTGCGGCAGTGGCAAGATGCCGGAGTGTGGCAAAAGATGCCGAGGTGCAGCAGTGGCAGATGTCGGGGACGGCAGCAACAAGACACAGCGGCGGCCCTTCCAAACGAAAAAGATGTCTGAGGAAGAATCAGCTGTCGCCGTAGGCTGTCCCTTGGCCTCAAGGTTCGGCTGATACAATCAGAGCTTCGGGTGATGGCTCTGATGTCTGCAGTCAGTCTCGGCTCCTGCTCTCTGGTTGGAGGTCTTCCTGCCAATCCGCCTCGAATAATAAGTAACAACTTCCAATGATAATACAAGCAATAAAGTACATAGTTTCTCAAGTTTACCTAATAAGTAATCAATATCATTTACAAATAAATATTTCAATAAACCTATATTCTTTTATTTGACCCTTTCTCTGCCCATTATTCTTACCCTTGCTGGGTGATGCCGCTCTGAATAATTCACCTGTCTACTATATGCTTCACTTTGTAATTGATCTCTAAAATTTACATTGATAAATAATCTGTTCTGAAATAGAAAAACACGGGTTAGGGGAACAGGCAGATTGCACCATCTCCCAAGCAAACACGGTTTGGGAGACCGGTGGATCGCCCCATTACACTGTTATGTCCTTTTGTTTATCTTTTCAACATTCTCAGATGGTTTTCAAATGGGAAGCAGGAAACATTGTCTAGAGGTCCAAATTTTAAATAATCCTCAGTTAAATGAGTTGTACAATGGACATTTTAGGATACAAATTCTTTCCCATATAGCTTGACTGAAGACTTCAAAAAATTGAGAAGCAATGATTCAACTGAGGCAAAATTTTTTTCTTGGTTAAAAGTTAACAAGAGCCTCATGGCCACACTCAGATTCAGGAAGTTGATGTACTGTTCATGAGGTGAAATATCTTCCAGAACTACTATGCCAATGTATAATAAGAAAGTCCTCCATTCAGTAGCTTTGAAACGGGCGACTGAATGAAGACCTCCAGATAGTCTGTGGTTAAAATCATACAGCAAATGATAAGAAACAATTTGAAGCCTGGTCTGTAACCTTTGTTTGGCTTCAGAACTCAAGTGTGATTTTACACTCATTTTTTTGCTGGAGAGCCATCGGATAAATAGGCGCTTCATGACACCAATGAATATCATGTGCATGTAGTCAAGAGCAAATTGGGTAACCATTCCAATACCAAGAGATTCCAAATTGATGCGGTTCCTTCTTGACGGTGATTTTTATCTTCTTTGCTCTGAAATCCACTATTAGTACGAAGTGGAGCTGAGTAACTGAGCAGGGAAACATGACCCCCGAAATATATCCCTTTTTTATGGCAACGTTCACAAGCATTGTAAGCATTGTGATAGACAATTTTCTTCAAATATGCTCTCACAGGTGAATCACATGCTATGGCTTTTACAGTCACAGATACAAATTTATCTTGAATTTGTAACCAATCATTTAATAATGATGAAAGATCAATTGCAAACTTTTTGAAAAATTGGTCAACATCTGGCATTTTGTTAGAAAGCCCTTTCTCAGAGACATGAGTTCCAGCACAGAATATTTTAGGTGGCAGTGAACAAACTTGAACATGAATAGAAAATGCATGATATTTCCAAGTGCCATTGAAATGCAGTTTTCTACCACAGTTTAGATTTATGGAAATATCACTGTCACTGTGATGGAAATGTTGCAGGTAATGTTGCATTTGTGTTTTCCAACAAGTTATGTGAGCGTATCTTCCACGATGCATTTCTTCATAAGTTATGTCATTGCATTTTCTGATCAATGTACTTGCTGAAACTATGATGCTAGGAAAAAATGAGTTCATGTGCGTCAGTGACGGCATATTCAGGAATGCTTGGAAAATCTTGTAACCAGTTTGAAATAGCCGATTCAATTTTAGTTTCAGTTGACAGTTCCAAACTCCCTGCAGGGTTCATGGGCTCATGCTCAATGAAAATGTCACTGCTTAAATCATGCTGATTATCCAGGGCACTTTCATCAGAACATTCACTGCTCAAACTCTCTGGTAATTTGGTATGGCAGGATGATGATGGTGCAGATTCATTCAAACAGCTGTTCTCATTGTCAGAGCTACTATCAGAGAAACAAATTTTCTTCAGTTGGCCTAGCCTCATCATTGTTTGTTTCTTCAGTTATTTGTTGTGTTAGTCTCTGATATTCTGTATCGAACGCCGTTTCTTCTGTCTGGCAGACCGATGCGAAAATGGTTTTATATGCTTCATTTCTAATGAACTTTGTACACAAAAATCTGAAATTACAAGTGAATATTATACAAGTGCTGATACCACGTAGGCCTGAGCCTACTAAGATACTAATTTTGAATTATAAACTACTGTACAACTAGGCCACTAAAAAGATCCCACTCCTGGCATATTCATCCAAATATGGGTTAAATTTCGATGGGAAAAGTTCATTTTAGAAAAAAAAACTATGCCATTCTCACCATGTAAACGCAACACATAAACAAACATGGCGGGTCAGTGGTGAATACCTACGTGTTATTCCTACAGCAACATGAAATGCATCATATTTGGGCCTATACTCAAAAACAATGCATTTTGACGGAACGAGCACTCATGTAAAATGTCTTAAAATGGATCCTTCTACCTAAAGATGACTTCAACATGAAGGGCCTATAGAAAATCCATGAAGATACCGTACCAACTTGAATGCAATAATACCAAAAGTTCTACCAAACAATTAGTTAATAGTTACCTACTAACAAAGAATAGCATCAAGCAACATGTGAATTATATTAAAAGCACAGGAAAACTACACGAATAAGCACCATTATATTCAAGCATTTTGATCCGAGAAACCCGTTATTTCAAGGAATGCTGAATATTCGAAAATGGCAAAGGGCCTTAAAACACTTTAGAATTATTATGCACACGTCACAATAATTAATTAACCACACGCCTATCGCAAAATGTAAAAGGTGGTGTTACATTCGCTGATTTAATCACAAGACTAATTAACACACTGAATCAGGCGATTGACTTATAATTCTCGTCATCTACACCACATCAAACACGTGCGGCACTGACAAACAGGTGGCACGACCGCCGCCGAAATCGACCGAAAGACAGAAAACAGAATACATACATACATTTCGAGCCTAGGCTCATTCTCAACAAAAGTCTGCAATTAAAATGATAAACAAGTCAGTACACCCAAAATTACAGAAGCACAGCATATAAGCACGAAAAACAAACAAACAAACAAACAAACAAAATGTAAAATAATAGTAATTTAACGGTTGGCTATTTCCAGAGGGTATGCACTCTGCATTCCGTTGAGAGATGGTTTGAGTTTATGAATGAATAACGACTCTAATATACGTAGGTCTAAGTTGGCGGTACATGTATCTAATATTTTAAATTTGCTACTGTCAATAATCTGTTCACAGGAATCATTGCTACAATGTTGTCTGATACTGGAATGAGTAGGTGAGGTAAGCAAGCGACCAGTACGATGACTTCGACCTGCATGTTCAGCAACCCTGACGTAAAGTGCTCGGTGGGTGGAACCCACATACTGCGATGCGCAATGCGCACAACTGAAATTATAGACGAGGGAAGATCGCATGCCGGTCGGGAGCACATCTTTAAATCTAAAAAATGATCCAATGGTACGCTTGTTAACCAAAATAACACGAAAGGAAATTTCCAGAAAAAATTTAGTCAAAAGCATTAAAAGGTCTTTTCTCAACTTTTCCGATTGATATACAAAATATGGCAACACACAATAACTAAAGTTTAGAGCTTGAACACGAGATTTCGGGATAAATTTATTATTCAGGAACTTATTAATGGCACGAAAAATAACAGAATGTGGATACCCATTGGTTGTAAAATAAGACTGCAAAAAAGTAAATTCTTTATGAAGGTCAGTGTAGTTTGAACAAATATTATAGGCGCGAGTTATAAGGGTGGAGATGCTATTAAGTTTAAACGTCTTGCAACAGAAACTAAAGTAACTTAGACCTAACTCAGAGAATGTTGGTTTTCTGTAGACTGAGGTTATGAATTTATTCCCAGATCGGAGAACATTGACATCAAGAAAATTCAATTGGTTATTATTTTCCAGCTCTAAAGTGAATTTTATATTGGGATGTCTGGAATTGAAATATTGAAGGAAGGAATGGGCATCAAATTTGTTTTTGAAAAGAACAAAAGTATCATCAATATAGCGCCTATAGAAAACTGGTTTGAATGAAGTCGGACACTGATTTAACCATTTCTGTTCATTGTGGCACATGAAAATGTTGGCGAAAGTAGGGCCTAAAGGGAGATCCATACCCAACCCTTCAATCTGTTTATATATACCACCATTGAAAATAAAGAAAGAATTTTGCACACATAATTCTAAAAGAGACCTAAAATAATTTTTTGTTAAACATATAACTGAAGAAGACGGAACAGAAAACAGAGAATCTATGCAAATGTCAATGGTTTCGTCAAGAGGTACATTGGTAAAAAGATTCTCAACGTCAAGGGAAGCCATAAAATACTAATCAGCATCAGGTTGACTAGATTTAGCTTGTACAAAGCCATGAGAATTTTGAACAGTGAAATCAATAACAGTTAAATGGCTATGTAATAGAACTAAATATTTGGAATCATTATAAGTAGCACAATTATAAGCGGCGAAAATCGGTCTGAATGGTAACGTAGTCGCGAAGTTAGGTTTATGAATTTTTGGTAATCCATAGAGAATACCTGGGCCTGTGCCGGAACAAATTAGTTTCTAATAAATATCATATTGCAATAAATTTAAGTATTTGAGTTTGGGCAGAAAGTTATTTACCTTATCTTCTATTTTCAAAGAGTATTTTTGCATTGGCTCAGCTATTGAGAGGAATTTACTCGTATCAGAAATAATTGATTGCATGCGCTCTATTTAACTAGTTTTGTTCAGAATTACGACGGCACGGCCTTTATCAGGTTTTGTTACAATTACAGTAGGATTAGTTGATAGTAGTTTCAGCTCAGAAATGTCGGTCTTTAAAAATCTTGCTGAGAAAATTTTGAAAGGTTTGAAGCCATAAAAATATTTGAATGAAAGTGATTGCAATTTCTCAGTGAAGTCGACAATTTTGGTCTGGTTAGGAAATTTCTGCTGCATTGTTAACGCCAATTTTTCAAAGTTAAGGAAGTACTTTTAAAAGTTAATCTTGTAAACGGGTAGGCAAAAATCCAGACGAAATGCCAATAAGAACTTGAGACGGTTGCTTACCGGAAAATAACTATAATTGCGCACAACTTTGTTGGGATCACAGGGCTGAAGATGATTTGAAATTCCTAAATTACAGTTTTTTATCGTGAGTTCTCTTAGTTTCTATTACAAAATTTTTCATTTTATCTTTTACAACACTATAGATCGCGGCACGGGTCACTCCATGAAAGGCTTCTAAGATTCTGCTGCGGCATTCAATGTCAATGTTCACCGAACTGGGAATAAATTCATAACCTCAGTCTACAGAAAACCAACATTCTCTGGGTTAGGTCTAAGTTACTTTAGTTTCTGTTGCAAGAGGTTTAAACTTATTAGCATCTCCACCCTTATAACTCGCGCCTATAATATTTGTTCAAACTACACTGACCCTCATAAAGAATTTTCTTTTTTGCAGTCTTATTTTACAACCAATTGGTATCCACATTCTATTCTTTTTCGTGCCATTAATAAGTTCCTGAATGATAAATTTATCCCGAAATCTCGTGTTCAAGCTCTAAACTTTAGTTATTGTGTGTTGCCATATTTTGGATATCAATCGGAAAAGTTGAGGAAAGACCTTATAATGCTTCTGACTACATTTTTTCTGGAAATTTCCTTTCGTGTTATTTTGGTTAACAAGCGTACCATTGGATCATTTTTTAGATTTAAAGATGTGCTCCCGACCGGCATGCGATCTTCCCTCGTCTATAATTTCAGTTGTGCGCATTGCGCATTGCAGTATGTGGGTTCCACCCACCGAGCACTTTACGTCAGGGTTGCTGAACATGCAGGTCGAAGTCATCGTACTGGTCGCTTGCTTACCTCTCCTACTCATTCTAGTATCAGACAACATTGTAGCAATGATTCCTGTGAACAGATTATTGACATCAGCAAATTTAAAATATTAGATACATGTACCGCCAACTTAGACCTACGTATTTTAGAGTCGCTATTCATTCATAAACTCGAACCATATCTCAACGGAATGCAGAGTGCATACCCTCTGAAAATAGTCCACCGATAAATTACTATTATTATACTTTATGTTTGTTTGTTTAAATTGTTGTTTTAAATTGGGGGGGTTTTGAGGAGAGGATCCCCCTTACGGACCATTTTTTCCATTATTGAACCTAGAGTAATGAAATTTGGTTTACTGATAAGAAATGCAATTTAGAATCATTCATCTCTCGAGACAAAATGAGATTTTCTTGAAAAGAAAATGGGAAATCACAGAAAACGACACTTTTTGGGGGGTTTCTAAATGCTTCTTCTCTGACAGTTTTTGAGCTACCGTAATGATTTTGGTATCATTGGATGCAGAATAACGTGGACATTCCAAATAATTAAATGCTTTTCCTGAAATTTCCAATATTGAATTGAAAAAATGAAAAAATTAAAAAAAGTGTTTTTTTTCAAGTTCAAATTTATGACGTTATAACTTTGGAACAAAAATTAATGTTGAAAAAATATAAAAATTTTTGGAAAGCCCTTGTTTTTCCGCATCCAATGTTACCAAAATCATTACTGTAGCTCAAAAACTTTAGGAGGAGAAGCTTTTTTAATCTTAAAAATATCTTCTATAAAACAAGTAGGCATTCAAGAAGTTTTTCATATTAACTCCGAAGTTTACAAAGCTAGAGTAATGCGGTTTGTGGCATTTGAAAGTGAAATTTGTGCTCTAAAAATTCATTTTGACGGATTTTCCTAAAACTTTATGTAACACTTTCCGTAGACATTTTACCCTAAAATTAAAACTTTTACCCGACATCTTACAAAACTTTTTATTTAAATTCGGAATGAAATAGAAAAAATATGCCCAAGTAAATTTTTAGAGCACACATATTACTTTCAAATGCAACAAACCGCATTGCTCTAGCTTAGTAAATTTCGGAGATATGAAAAAGACATACATATTTTTGTTTTATTATATGGAATAATTAATTTTCCATGCCCCAAATGAAAAAAACTTATTTAATCAAAGTTGTTACAAATTTAGAGATCTAGTAGTCTGCAAATTTTCATAGACGTACGTCCAATAGAAAAAAAGTTTCAAGTTGTGAAAATGGTTCCCTTCAAATGTTATCATTCATATTTATTTTATATAATGTATTAGTAAACGGCCAATTTTATGTGATAATCATCAGTTAGCGTTTCTATCCTAGTTTGCATGTTAAATGAATTAATTATAAATATATTGCTGAAGATGTAAAACAAATGGAAAAAATTTATTTTGTAGATGTTTCATTGGATAAATTCCTCCTACGTGTTTATCTTAGTGTTATAAGGTTTTTTGATGTATTATGTTGTACGTGGAAGTCGTGAGACAGAGTGAATTAAAAGAAAAGTATTTAGTTTCTAGTATCTAGATACTTTTGAAGGGATATCTAGTATCTAGTCTCTAGAAATATTTTGGCCGTGTATCTAGTATCTAGATACATTTTGGAGAATCTCTTATGACCAGCTCTGGATATCTACACGAGCATAATACTTTATTAACTACTAAGCCAAAATTTATAGTAATTATTCATTGATGAAACTGATCGAAACTAACTTTGGCCACCCTTACACGGAGACCAAATAGTAACGTTTCATCATAATCATCTACAGTCAGCGGCACTAGTCGGTCTGTCCAGGGACACGAAACAATCAGATTCTAGCCATAGTTAGACCAAACTGGATCCAACTAAGGCTGAAATCTCACGGTTTCGCGGCGCTAGACAGACCGAGTAGTACCGCCGACTGTAGATGATCCTGACGAAACGTTACCATTTGGTCGCCGTGTGACTTCAGCTTTTCCTAATCTAACTTAACTAAGTTAGGTTAGTTGAAGTTCATTTAGTTCTTTGAAATGTTTTCAACATTTGGCTCACAACTTGACTCGTGACTTGGCTCGCAGATTGTTCACGCCGGTCTTACCTAACCTAATTTAACTAATTTAGGATCGGGTAGGGTAGTTGAAGCTCATTTAGTTATCTGAAATCCATGCAAAATTTGGCTCGCAGCTTGACTCGTGACTTGGCTCACAGATTGTTCAAGCCGGTAAATCCAGTTTTAGAAATAGCGCAGACATTCTTGAGATAATTTCACTCACAAAAATGTAGAGTGTCAGTGACCGTGTTACAAATCACCCGTCGAAAATCCCTGATTAGTCAATGTCAATCACTAACTAGTTCTTGATAGTCTAATGAGAGAAAATAAAATTAGTTAATTTTAGCAGCTGCTGATGACTGAGTGAGTTTATATTGAATGTGGAATTAATTGTGATACACAGTTAAACCGCCGTCACACGGAGACTTAATGATAACGTTTCGTTATAATCATCTACAGTCAGCGGTACTACTCGGTCTGTCTAGCGCCGCGAAACCGTCAGATTTCAACCTTAGTTTGGGACCACTTTGGTCAAACTAAGGCTAAAATCTGATTGTTTCGTGGCCCTGGACAAACCGAGTAGTGCCGCTAACTGTAGTTGATTATATTGAAGCGTTACCATTTGGTCTCCGTGGGATGGCGGCCTTAGATAATTATTTTCTGAACGAATACGACATGCACAACATTTACGATTACGAGGTATTTTAAAAATACATTGCGCGTCTAAATAGAGGTCATCGAAAACGGCAAGAAAACGACTTTAAACGACTCGAATGAGCCCGAAAACAGTCATCGACTAGAACTATAAAATGCCAGTTGGATGAAGGGCTCTTTTCAAGCTGTAATAGGCCAAGAATAAGTAGGAGTCGGTTTGAAGTCGTGATTTTTGGCACTTCTGGCCCTTTTTGACCTTTTTCGACTAGTTTCCTACCTGAAAAGGGCGATTCCCTCCAATTGAGATAGGCTAATTTCCAGCTGAAGCAACCGAACAGTATTCCCCTTTGCAGATGAAGAGGCAGTTTCCATAGCATAGGTTAGACAAACTTAATTAAGGGCACCATTTTCCAGCATTTTCAGTCAAAAATTCGATTTATCCGATTTTTTTATTGCTTCAAAATAGTTTGAGATATGTTCCCGAAACTCTGTAGAAACTTTAGGAACGTCTTCCAACTACAGCGCCCCCCAGAAGAGGGGGTAAGTGCAGGTGGTTAGAGATAAATTGAAGGGCAAAAAGCCCAACTAGGTTAAGCGCAATTTTGCTGCTTAGTAGGTCAGGCAGCTCGGCGTACCAGGCATGGAGCCATCCGTGTTTCACCCGCATAGCTTAAGTAGGTTAAGAGACGACACGGACTACTCAGGAACATAGAAGCATGTTGCTTGAATCGTTTTGCTCAAGTAGGACGAGCGCACTTAACATGAAAATGGGAAGACGCTTCCTTCAATGAAAACGTGTCTAGGACTAACATTAGGTCGATGACTAACATATTCGTTACAGAAGTTGTTCGTATATCTGCGTTAAAGTTGTGTAGAGTTATTACTTGCATTCCAGCAGCGTTGTAATATCTTCATTTATTTAATTTTCATAAAATACCAAGTCAAGTGTAAAAATTGATGTGTTTATTTAAATTTGTACGTTTTTTCAGTGACTGGATGTGGCATTTTCTGATTAATAATTTTTTTAGGATAAAACCCGTTTACATAATAGGATGGGCAATTGGGTTAGGTTAGCGAGGGGAGTCTATCTTATGTAAAGAGAAATAGTGACGCCTGGGGATTTTGTTATGTAATCTTCGCTCTAATTCGGCATTCGGAATTTTTATCTTTCGTGTATGCTTCTGAGAATTTTCTCTTCTTTGTTGTCTGTTCTTCATTTTTAACTTGCAGTTTTCCTGTGTGGGTATATACCCTGTGCACATATTGAACGTTCCCATTGCCCGTACCGAATTTTGCTTTCAATTTCCTCTTGGCACCTTGTAAAACTAACTCGTAAGCTAATGTAATTTTCGAGAAAGAAAAATTGAGGAATAACCAGCAACTACTGAGAATTGAGTTTCCGATCTTTTGATGTAAATTAAAAGGGCTTTATCCGTTTTGAAATGCTCAGATTCTGATAAATTAATTTGAATTTAGGTAAAAACTCTCCACTTTTTCTGAACCATCTGGTCACTCGTATTGCAGTAAAATTTTACTAAGTAACGCTGGCCGTGAAAGAGCTGAAGTTACAGACCCGATATGTTAAGTGAGTTTAAACAAAGAATGTGAAGCAGAGACAGCGGTAAAATTATGCAGTATGTATAGTCAGGCTGTCGAAACGGATCAAGTAAGAAACTGGTTCACCAAGTCTCGTTCTGGTGATGTGATCTTTGATGATAAGACATAGATGAAGATGTCTAACGTGCTGCAACAGTGACGCGAGGAAAAATTTTGAGCCTCGGCTGGTTAAAGGCATAACATCTAATGAAAACAATAAAGTGCAAGGAACAAAGTACGCTTCAAAGAGATTCTTGTGTTTCGAACAATTTCCTTTAGAAACTAATGGGAATTTCGAAAAACGGATATATCGTTCGCGAGGAAAATGTTAATGGTATTTTATATTCTTTGCAAGTAAAAAAATTGCGAAAAATCATTCATTGTAAACAAATTTTTAGTTGAAAATCAGAAGTAATGTATTCTTTCCAGCACTATATTCGTACTCGGTTCAACATCTAAGTCAACGACTGTATATGGAGGACTTCAGTAAATATATATATACGGACATTTATTGTGATATTAAACTTTTGCAGCATATTATTTCGTAAAATCGCCTATGACTTATTATAAAGATAAATGCCATTTATTTTAGAAATTAATTACTTTCAGCGGCTTTGGGTCCTCTCAACTGTGTTGAAAATGCAATCATCTAAGTTCGAAATGATTCCTTTACTATTCATTTCAGAGTATGGTTGGGTCCGGCGACTGGGTATGATATAAAAGCACACAAATTCAATATTATTTATTCACTATTTACTGAAAAACCAAGTCACACCATTATCACAAACCAAAAAAAAAATGAGTTTAGAAATGATGGAATTGCCACCAACCCAAACAAACAAAAGGGGTGCTTAAACGGACAGCAGTAAATGTGAGAAAATATTATCCGTGGGGAAAAAACATAATCACTACATCAACAATATTCTGATTAAATGCATCATCATCAGTGAATAATTCTTGCACCACGTTCTAGTCACACGCCATATGTTTTGTTCCGTGTATAATTTACAAAGATTACCTACTCTAACACTGAACGTAGTGACATCTTACAGCGCTTTGTATACTACGCATTGTATATATTCAATAAATATACTGAGCAATGAGCTGCAGAAATGAAAATCCATTTGCCCGCGTACCTTGAGGGAATTAAGTTGAAACCGTGCTGAGTGTCAAAGACGAGAAAAATAGTGGATGGTCCTGAAATAAAATAGCCATGAGGCGTAACAAAACAAAATACATAAAATTCAGAATATTACTGCTCCGATGAGGTTCATTTCACAATTCTAAATCCCTCATATTAGCTGCGGTATAAACACAACCATATCGTCAATCATGAATTAATCAAGTCCTGCACTTCGCAGTTGCGAAACATTAGGCGTGAGGAAGATCTTGTAAAAACTTTGGTAGATGGGTGGTACGAAATTTAGCAGGTACATTAAGTCTTCATATTTTTCCTTACTGATGAAAATACAGTCCGAAGAACTTTCCAAAATTATTTCATGGCCTGGCTTCGTAGGATAGTCAAGTTGGTATTCCTCGTCACTTGTCTTTTAGAAGACTGTTGAAGAATTTTTAGCAACCTTAAAGGTTCTCAGTTTCATAAAATTGAATTTTGTACCAGCATTTGTACGAGTTGGATTGAAGTGGCGGGAATCAAGTGGTGTATCTATCCCAACAAATCTATCATTCATGTCAATAACTTTGAATGGATTAATTTTTCTGGATTTTGAGACCAAATCGTACCGTTCTTCTTTCGAATAGAATAATTTGTTCCCAGCTTTTTTCAATAATTGCGAAATCTCTATCATTGGGCAAATAGCTATGGCCAGTTTCCATGAAAGTGTGCTCCCAAGACTCAAACGCTTTGATGTCACACATGTACATGAAGACGCACATAACGGCCTTGTTTCTATTTTGTCCCCCGCAAGCATCACTGAATGTTTGAACATTTTTTATTTGGGAACAATCTATAGAATTCAAGTATGCTAAAATGCTTGAAGAGATTTCTTTCGATCCTCGTTTTCCTTCACTCTCTAGCCACATTGCCATATGACCTCCGTTGTATTCTCCAATATTAATACCAACGTTGTTCACCCAAAGTTGACGCTTATAAAACACGGATGAAGTATTCAGTCGTGGGAATGGTTAAGTTTTCTGCATATCGGATGTAAATGACAATAGAGATGAATCATTTTTGGCTAGGTCACTGGACTGATTTAGCTTAGATCTAGCATTTTGAGCCCTATCATGGGGTTTTTCCAGGTCTGACTCAATTTCCATTTTGCTCAACAAATCTGCCGATTTCATTTTCATTGCCGCTGCATCGCAAACAGCACAGGAATCCGTTTTTGGAACATAAATACCAATTTTTACATGGCGAATTCCCTGTAGAAAATGGGTTTACTCACACATTTGGCATCATATTCGGATTGATTTTTGACATAGAGATAGTAAAGAATCGGTTTTGACAGATTTTCATTGAAATATATCTTACTACTGTTCGAATAGTGGCTGGTAAATTTTGGAAATGAGTCTAAAAACTTTCTAATGCATTCTTTTTCGTATTCTGATGTTTTTTTATAGCAAACTGATCCCCTTTTATCAGGAGAGCACATTTTCCCTTTGCATTTTTCTTGTTCAAACAATACTCTATTGGCATTTTAAAAATTCCAAGGGTTTTCAGATACACTTCTTTACAAACCCTAACATTTTCTAAAACATAAGTGCGAGACTTGGACTTCTTACTAATTGCGTAGACTCTTTTTGGCGGGTTTTCAGTTATTGTACTAGCAATGAAATTTGACTGCGCTTGCCAATTTTGACTACTCCAAAATCTTTCGAATTAATTTTTGCGTTTATTTTCTGTTAACCCAGTCCGAATTTTTTCGTCGGCGAAACGGTAATTATGATCGGTTTTTATCGTTTATCGAAATATTCCGACGGTATATATATTACTGCTGATCAACGGTAATTTTAGACGCTAAAAATGTCCGTCGACGATGATGACAGTTTTTTACCGTCGATTTCTGACTGTCATTCCTGGCGTAGAAATACAACGGTAAAACTACAGTTATATTTCAGACTATACTTCATAATTTGATATTAACGGCAATGACAGACAGCCCATGTCTAAGTATAATCAAGGATAAGTCAGATAAAAGTATGTTATGTATTACTCGTGGTCAAGTGAAATTACATGAATTAGTTTACGTAACCTTCACATGATGTTATTTGAGCTTTAGTTATTTTATTGGGAAAGTGAAAACTTTAATTCGAATCTGAGACATTTCAGTTGGATTTTCACATATAATTTTTCGATATTTATACATTTTAATTTTATGCATTTTAATATGAAGTTCAAATTCTTTACCTGATGGTTCAAATGTTTTAAATTTAATTTTAAATGTTTTAATTTTACCTCTTTGTTCTTTATATTGGAAGTAAAACAGTGAAGATAAAGAATTCAGGATTATAATGGTTCATATATAAAATATGAACATTCCTACTAAATATCTCATTCATGCACTGTTTTATTAAGATTCCATTAAACTAAATGTACTTCAGGCTCTACTCATTTTATAACTCAGGCTTTGAAATATTTATCGTTTTAAAAGAGTTAGAATACAAGAGTACAATTGTTTATCACGTTCGTGTTTGTAACAATCCTAAACCTTAATGATCTATTTTCCAATAAAATAATTTTACTTCAAGTGATTAAAAACAAACATTTCAAAAAAATTAAAAGCATACCTTTATAAATTCACAGCTTTTATCAATGAAATATTTTAAAATTAGTTGATCAACATAGAAAAATTATTGGAACTTTCGTGATTTTCCACTTGCAATTGAGCTTTAACGTAATGTCAAGGTTCGCTGTTGTTCATTGCGGTGGTCCAAGTTTGAGCGTTGGTACTGTTTACTGTTTAGATTGCTTCAAAATATTAAGGTCAAAACATTGAAATTGTTTCACTGCTAATAATATGTGGACCAAGATCTAATTTCCTTGATGTTGGTATTTTAAGTTATTTTGATGTGTTTTACTGGTAACGTGAGATTTCAAAATTATTCCCTGTGCATTCACAAGAAAAAATTGCTTTTCATATGTGCGCTTGTGTACACACATCAAAGTTTTCATTCAAGTTACTCTACTCATTGGATCACATAATTTTCAGAATGTTTGTATAATAATTATCTGGATTAGTGTGAGTGTAAATGTAAATTTTCAAAGTGACTTTCCTTCTGGTGGAAAGTATAACCCTGTGTTATCACTACAGGAAATTACTTTCTGGTAATATATTTGTTTGTAAAATTATTTCTACATGCATATTAGTATTATATTTTTAGACATAAAAAGTTATTACAGATAAGGCATCAAAGAGAGCAGTTTCCAACTGCAGAAAATAGTCAAAATGAGGAAGTTGGTAAGATCTTGTTTTAAAAAATGTGTTGACATTACAAATTCTATTTTAAGTCACCTCAGTTGTGTGTTTAGAGATGAGGTGTGGTATATTTCTGAATCAAACTTTTAATGGACACTAGCAATGTCTTTGGGGAAAAATTAAAATTTAAAATTTCACACCCACTCCAACTTAGGGGTTTCTTTGGAGTTAGCCCCGTTGGTTAAATATTCGATAACTAAACCTCCCACCAGATGGCGCCACTAGTCTTAAGCTTAACTCGACGCGAGAAAAACGGATACACCATCCACGGCTCTCTATCACTCACCCAACCCAACCAACCAACCAACCCAACCCAACCCAACCCAACTCAGCCCAACCCAACCCAACAACTGACACAATTATTTTTAATTTTTAATTTATAATTTTTATTTTAAGCCGTGGATGGTGAATCCGGTTTTCTCGCGTCGAGTTAAGCTTAAGACTAGTTGCGCCATCTGGTGGGAGGTTAGTTATCGAATATTTAACTAACGGGGCTAACTCCAAAGTTAAGCCCCAACTTATTTATTCTGATACTTTCTGATTTGCCTTTGCAAACATGCCACTACCTATCTACAATGTCATTGCAGAAGCTCAGATTATGTTCTGGATTGCTTGTGCAATAGAAGCAGTAGAGGAATGTCATGAGCATTATTAGTTCTGAAGATTGTTCTCAATCTAATGATAAATTTGAATTAGTTTGTCATAATTTTCAACTTTACCAAATCATTCCAGTTCTTCATGTGTTAAAGTAGTAATAAACTCACTCAACGTATTTTTATGAAACAATGTCAATTGTTAAAAAATTCTTAAACTCAGTTGTCTATAAAAGGCGTCGTTTCGATGTACGAACATCCAATTCAAAATGAAATTGTTCAGATGAAAATTTTCAGTCATATTGATAAAATGCAAATGTAATACTCAAAGCTACATCAGACAAAGTTATAAATTGAATGTCTGTTGGATTGATGTATAATAGCAGTGTGTTAATCAAGAGTAGAAATTTTATGGGCTTTAAATTTTTATCAAAAATATAGTAAGAAATAGCTTTAGCTGTAAGAAATAATGCAGTAGAAAACCCAAAAATTTAATTTACAGTAGGAAAAATGAATGCTATGCTTTTCATGTAAGATTTAGTTGCAA